>JADRCH010000004.1:31269778-31467133 GCA_019843965.1 Rhynchomys soricoides | reverse complement strand
TCTTTCATTTTGGGTACCCCTCCTCTCACTCCGTCCGGTTTCTGACATGGTGTGCTGGACCCTTTCAGGGGTGATTTGCCCCTCCCTTACAGCATCTATATAGGCCCCAACTTGTTCGCCGCAATACAAAGACAGTAAAACCAAAATGAGGGCACTTAACACAATCAGCAAAACTTCAACAGCGTTAGACCAAAAAGGGGGCAACCCCAAATCAAGATCCAGGATCGACCTGCCTATCCGAACCTACCTCCCTGCAGTTCTGAATCCTCCCTGTTTCCAGGGGGTCTCCAAAGGTGCTTGATGATGACAAAGTTTCCCGGGTTTCGGCACCAGATGTCCCGCGCTACGGTCTCGCCAGCAAGAACGACGCGGCACACATAGGATCCTTCTGCAGTAACAGCTTTAATGCATCTTGAGAGGGAGAGCATAAGCTTGCCACGAGTAGAGACCCAGAACAATAGAATACTCGCCCTTTATATGGGTCACAGCGCTTGCCTGGGACATGGAGCTTCCCCATTGGCTCCTGCACACCAGGCCAGATGCCGCCACGAGAGAGGCTGAGACTCTGAAGTGGAAAATTACCAGGTGCATGCGCACTAGCCTGTTTACAACTTGTCCTCGGCCAGATGTAGGCGCTATCTTGTAATGGCGGATGTGGGTGCTCAGGCGGCTCCCAACAGAATGATATATAAGTTATTTCTCAAAGCAATGTAGGATTTGGGACCTCTCTGATATTGAACAAACTTAACATTATATTGAGTACCACAAAGGTGAAATTATTTGAATTAATGGGATTATTTCAACCTTCTTGTGCCTGTTGAGGCTTGTTTTGTGACATAATATATGGTCAATTTTGGAGAAAGTACCCAGAGGTATTTAGAAGAAGGTATATTCTTTTAGGGTAAAATGTTCTGTAGATATCTGTTAAATTCATTTGGTTCATAACCTCTATTACTTTACCTGTGTCTCTGTTTAGTTTCTGCTCCATGACTTGTCCATTGGTGAGTGTGTAGTGTTGAAGACTTCCACAATTATTGTGGTGAATTCAATGTGTGTTTTGAGCTTTAGTAAAGTTTATTTTATGAATGTTGGTGCCTTTGAGCTTGGGGCATAGATGTTCATTATTGAAACATTTTCTTGGTGGATATTTCCTTTGATTAATATGAAGTTTCCTTCCCCATCTCACTTGACAACTTTTGGTTGAAAGTCTATTTTATTGGATAAAATAGTGGCTACTCCCACTTGTTTCTTGGGGCCATTTTCTTGGAAGATTTTTTTCTAGCCTTTTTCCCTGAGGAAGTGCTGTCTTTATCATTGAAGTGTTTTTCTTGCATGTAGCAAAATGCTGGATCCCACTTGTATGTACAGTCTGTAAGCATATTGTTTTATTGGGTAATTGAGTTCATTGTTACTGAGAGATATTAAAGACAATGATTGTTAGTTCCTGTTATGTTTGGTTTTGCATGTGGTATTATGTATATGTGGTTCTCTGCTTTTGATTTTATTGTGTGATGATTAATTTCTTGGTTTTTTTTTTTTTTCACCTTTTGGTGTAGAAACCCTCCTTGTATTGGAATTTTCCTTGTAGAATCCTCTGTAGGGCTCAAGTGGTAGACAGATATTGTTATGCACCTGAACATTGGAGGTGAGAGACTCTCAGGACTCAAAAGGAGGGACCGTAGATGAAATTCCCAACAGTGGGGAAAGGGAATTTGTAGAGTCCATTTCCAGTAGAAAGACAGGGCATCAAGTAGAGGGGTGAGTTTGATATCCCACAACCAAAAACTCTAACCCAGATTGGTTCCTATCTAAAAGAACTGGAGGGACAAAAATAGACAAGAGACTGAAAAAAAGGAGGTCCAGTGACAAGCCCAACTTGGGATCTATCTCAAGAGGAGTCTCCAAAACCTGACATTAGTACTGATGCTATGGTGTGCTTATAAACATGATCCTAGCATGGTCGCCCTCCAGGAGACCCAACAAGCAGGTAATTGAGACAGATGCAGATACTTATACCCAACCAATGGACTGAAGTCTAGGACACCTGTTTTTTAACAAGGGAAAGGCTGAAAGAAGCTGAGGAGGAGGGCAACTCTATAGGGAGACCAGCAGTCTCAACTAACCTCTGAGATCTCTCAAGCAAAGAGCCACCAACCAGGCTGGTCCAAGGCCCCTGATACATATACAGCAGAGGACTGCCTCAGTGAGAGAAGATGTACCTAACCCTCAAGAGACTTGAGGCCTCAGGGAGTGTAGAGGCCTGTCAATGGGTGGCAGTAGTGGGAGTTGGGGGGTAGTGAGGGTGGGGAGGAGTGGGGGTGGTTGGTACATCCTCTTGGGGATTGGGGTGTGTGTGGAGGAATGGGATGAGGAATTATGGGAGGGTGGACCTAAAGGGAGCAATGACTGGACTGTGAAAAATAAAAGTAATAAAATATAAAATTAAATAAAGAAAAAAAATTGGATACCTATTATTTATGTTGATTAAGTACATTTTCATTTTATTTTAAAATTAGCATGTCATCTACCTAGAAATGTAAGTTTTAGACTTTCTCTAGACCTTAAAGGAAGATGATTCTTTGTTTTTAAAGATTTATTTATTTTTATTTGTATTCATGTTTGTTTTACCTGTTTGTAGGTAAGTGTACTGCCATCAAGCCTGGTACCTGCAGAGGTCAGAAGATGCTTTATCCCCTGGAATTGACTGTGACTGTAAGAACTAAACCCAAATCCTTTGCAAGAGCAGCAACCACTCTTAACTTCTGAGCAATCACTCTTAGCCTTGGAAGGGGTACCTTAAAACCACCTGATCAGAGCTCATTTTATCAAATTAAATAACTGTCATAACAAGTAACTAAGACTCATATATATCTTCTTTTCTCTTTCTTTCTTTCCATTCCCCTTTATTCCATAAACACCTAGTTACAAGCTGTACAAATCATTTATTTTTATAAAGGCAGAGAATGGAATAGGAAGTTTTTTGTTTTTTTTTTTTGATGATGATGGGGTGATGGGAAAGGGGACAAAAAATTGGGAACTGGTCCACTCTCTCTACAGTCTTTATAGGACCATGGCATCTGCAGTGGGGCTCTGAGGAAGAGGTGGTCAAGGGTCCAGGGGTATGGAGATCCCTAAGCCCAGAGTGTGGCAGGGGCTGGAAAAGATGAGATGGCTTGGAGATGGAGCAGCAACATGAAAATTCAAGTTAGTGGACACAGGATGCGTGGGGACATATGGTGAAGGGAACGTAGATAAAGATAGCTCTCCCTGAGACCTCAGGGCAAGGCAGGGACAGCTTGCCTGTTAATTTAATATTAAATTGGGATGGAGGTTGGAAAGGACAGTAATTTCAAGGATGATTTCTCAGCCTCTCAGCCTACACATGAGAGGCTGAGAGCTTGTGGCCTTCACCAGTCATAGCGACAGAACTGTTGGGAGGGGGAGTCCTCAGATCGACCTTGTATAGCCAGGTGGGGAGTCATGCAGTCAAAGTTCCAGAGGACATTGCTGTCTGTATTGGGATGTCTCTCTTCTCCATTCACCACTAAATGTTGCTGCCTCACTTTCATCCAGGTTGATGTAGTCCTGCTGATCTTTCTGGTCCCCTGTGTGGCAGTTTCAGGAGCACTGGAGGTTGTGAGCCCTATCTCGAAAGTGCTGCCCAATGAACATATGCTCTAGACCACTGTCTGAGTCCTGCATGTAGCAACTTCAGCTAGACTGCTCAAAATTAAAATAAGGTTGATTTTGAAAGAAGAAAATAGTTATAGTATTTGAGTCATCATTTCTTATATGAAATTAATGTAAGTGTTTTAAGTTGTGAGATGGGGTAAAATTACCTGAGAAACGAGTCTTAATGAGATTGTCAAAATCAGGTTAGTCTGTTTGCAAGCCGATGGAAAAGTATTTTGCTTATCTTAAAATATGAAGTCCCAGCCTATTGTGGATATCACCATTACTTAAGTTAGGGTTCTATACTATATAAGCGAGGAAACTTATCTGAGCAGTGAGCAGGCATACATGTATTTATCTCTGCCCTTGCTTGTGAACATAATGAATTGCTTGAAGTTCCTACCTCTTTGAATTCCCTACTATAATAGACCATATTTTTGCAATAGCAAATAAATAAATAAATAAATTCTTTCTCCTCAAGGTTTCTGTTTCCCAAGATTATTGGTAAAACAAAATAATATACACCAGAAACAAAACAAGGACTGATGAATAAGCTTATTTGTTTAAGTATACATACATTCATGAATGTATGAATATTTGAGTGCATTTGTTTAGAGACCCAAGTGTACATGTGTACTATACACAAGGTAAACATTTTACTAACTGAGTCGACTTCCTTTCCAAGGTTCACTTAGTTTTAAAGAAATATATAGAGACCTGAAATATTGAAATATAAAGTATCTTGTTCTTTCCTAGAAATTCAAAAAGTTATTGAGAAGCATAGCTCATAGCTCATGAATTAGTATGTTAATTAAAATTCTATAGTAATGACCAAGGCCACTTATACAAGAAAAGCTCCAATTGGACTTTTGTTTGCAGAAGTTTAGTGTCCATGATGGCTAAGTGAAAACATGGTTGCAGAAACAGTTATGAACTCTCATGCCAAGCAATTAGAAGAAGGCAGACTACACACAGGGAATGGTACAAGTCTTAAATATCAAGCCTTCCTCCGAGTGACACATCTCTTCCAAGAAGGACAAGCATCCTAGTCCTTCCCTGGAAGTTCTATCAACTTTTCAAATATCAAGAATTCAAACACATGTGTCTATCAGGGCCATGCTCATTCTAACCACTAAGGCTGTATGTGTCTGTTGGGATGTTGAAGATTCAGAACTGAGTAAGATGATTATCAAAAAAGATGAGGTTAAAAGTAAGACATTTACCACTGAATGACGAAGCTGTATACTTGCTACATTGACGCAGTCTTCCAAATTATTACTGAAGAAAGAAAGAAAGAAACAAACAAACAAAAACAATTCTTGAGCTTGGCAGTTTGTCACCACTCATATTGCTGGTTGTTTTTATATTTTACTAAATCTTTAAAATTTAACTCAAGTAAACTTTTCAGTAACTAGACTGATTTTAAATTTTATTAATGAATTAAATAATGAATTAATTAATTTATTATTCTTTAATTTTTTTTTACAGTCCAGTCCTTATCCTGTTCCTTGTCTGCCCTCTGAATGTTTCTCATCCCATACTTCCTCCCCCATCTCAAAGAGGATGTCCCGAACCCCCCACCCCCATCCCACCAGACCTCCCCACTCCCTGGGGCCTCAAGTCTCTGGAGGGTTAGGTACATCTTCTCTCACTTAGGCCAGACCAGGCAGTCCTCTGCTGTATAAGTGTTAGGGCCTCATATCCACTGGTATATGCTGCTTGACTGGTGGTTCAGTGTCTGAGAGATCTTGGGGTCCAGGTTAGTTGATACTACTGGTCTTCCTATAGGTTTATTTAAAAACTTTATTATGTATTTTTAATCAATATAAAATATTTTCATGATTTATTGAAATAAATTTTTAATTTTTTAAAAAATCATAAAAGTCTTTTATAATTCAATAGATAATTTAAAAAAAAATTGTAAAAGAAACCTGAAACATTAAATAGATTTTTATTTCAATCAAGAAGACCAATTGCAGTTTGAGAATATTTATATTATAATATTTACTATTATAATATTATAAACAATAATCATTCAGACATGGATTATCCTATGAAAATTTCCTTAAATTTCTATTCATTTAAAAAAAATTGCTAGTTTTAAAATTGGCTATTTTGATTTAACTCTATTACTGTTTATCCATTTAGTCAATATATATTTGTGCCCCTATAGAGACTGTGATAAGCTACACTTTGTATGTGATGGTGAATAAATCTTTCTATTATCTGAATTCACTATCTCCTGTTTAAGTTAATAAACCTAGATTATACAAATACTGAATGTCCTTGCTCCTACTTCTACTGTTTTGCTACAGCAGAGCCTAAGTACATTTTGGATTGTGGTATTTGAACTTATACTGTGTTTCATCAAATGCCATATGGGACACCACTAACTGATAGAAAAATCAGAGCCTTAACAAATGTTGTTTTAAGCTGTAGTTAATAGTAGTTGGATTTTCTTTTACTTTTGTTTGTTTTTGCTTTGATATAAACAATAATTGAGAACAGTTTTCCATGAAATTTACACAAAATAATGATTATTCTATATTGAAAAATTGAGGAAAATTAAAATATTTCTTGAACTGAATCAATAAAAATATGACTTATGATGATTAAAAATTAGCATCTTTTTCAACTCTTTTGTTTACAGAAAACTTTCATTAGGACTTAATTTAGAAAACTTGGAATTTATATAATTCAATAAAAACTATACCACCCAAGAACAAAGTCCATGCTTCCCTTTAGTATTTTTAATACAGTATCTTTTGCAAATTGCTTGGAAAATATAGATTTTGAAGGGCATTTTAAATAAAAACATATAAGGCTAATTATCTTAGGATGTCTATTTAGATTATAATTTACAGAGTGAGTGAAAACGTGCAGAAGTCTAACTGATAATGATGCAATATGCTTCACTGGATGTAACAGTGGGAGCATTCCAACATGGATCCTTTCACAGATTGAATGGTACTGGGGCGAGCTATCTTCATTAACCTACTTTTCCTGTACCTGTCCACCACTGATTATACTACTACAATCATCTCACCTGGCTTTTACTTTAGTAATTTTTAAGATGGAGTCCCTTTCCTCAATTTTATACTGTCAATTATATGATACTTCATTTGTGTGGTAGTGGGAGGGTACAGCACATGCCATGTCAAACATGTGGAATTAAGACATCAGTTTGTCAGGGTCGTGATGGTGCACACCTTTAATTCCATCAGTTGGAACTCTGACTTTAAAGAAAACTTCGGCTACAGAGTTCCTGGTCAGCCAGGGAGTGACACAGAGAAACCCTATCTGGAAAACCCAACAAACAAACATTAAAGGCATATATAGAAAAACATGTCAGTTTGCTAAAGTTTGTTCTCGGTACCCTTCTTCTTTCCTGTAGGTCTTAGAGAAAGAACTCAGGTCTTCACATATGATAGTAAATGTCTTGATCTGCTCAGCCACAAAATACTTTTAAATCCCACTTGCATCTGTAGGTTTTTACTTAATCATCTTTCTGAATTTCAGTTTATAATGGATAAAATATTTTCAAATTAATATAAAATAAAATAACTATACTACTAGAAGTATTTTACATTTCAGGGTTATTTGGATAAACACGAACATTTCAATTTTTTTCTGTTACTGCAGTAGAAACAACCCTGTAGAAAGGGTAAAGCAGTATGAAAGAAATTACTTGTGCATCTCCAATTAAGACCAATTAGAGTTGTGTTTCCACTCCCATGCACACTATGCAGAAACTCTACTCGCAGTGACTATTAAGCATATAAAGTTCATTAACATTATGATTGGCCTTCATGTCTATTATCATGTCCTGCCTTGTTCTGCAGGTCTTTGTAAAGCCTGTGGAAAAGGATCTACCACAGTTGGAAAACATCTAATGCCATCATCATATTTGGGAATTTAAAATAGTGTATATTATATTAAAGAGTAGAAATGTTATTCTTTTAGAGTTCTGCATATTAATATTTATGAATGTTCTTACTTGAAGCCATTGATTAAAGAAAGTTAATGGATTTTATCAAAGTTTTTATATTAAAATAAGTATCAGGATATTAAATGATGCAATTCTTTTGAGAGCGAGCATGGTGATATTTATTTGCATGTTAGGATATAAATTCTTATCACTTTATTTTTTATATCATTTTCTCTATGATATATGTTCAAGTATGTTAAAGAAGGCCTTGAATCTATGCAATTTTTGCTAAAAGTGCGAGTGCTCATATATGTGGAGATCTTAGTTTGACGTTGGTAAATATTATTGATCTGTTTCTTTGGAAGAGTCTTCTCAATCAAAAGCAGCGCTTTCAGAAATAGATGATGTTTTACCCAGCTATCTCTGGGCATTGTCTCTTTTTTCTTCCCTTAGTTGGAACTACAGTCTGCTTGATCCATCCAACTGACATTTGTTATCCACAATAGTCCTCATATTTGCAGCACAAGTATTTTAAACAGATACACCTGCCCAGCCTTCCTTGGTAGTTGTCTATTTTGTAAGGCACTGGGAAATGGAACCTGATCTAGCTTACTTAAAAAATTATTAAGATGTTAATGGTTTTGCCAATGTCTTATGTATGATAGATAACAAGAGTTGTGATTCTTAGGGTCAGTCTTTACAGTGATATTATGTAGGGAGTGTTCAACTCTATTTCTCTCTGTTCCCTTTGTCTTCTTAATCCCACAGGTGCAATATGGAGCTGTACACATATTTTATATACACAGCATCAATGTGTATCAAAACTCTTTAGGTGTGAGCTCAGGAAGCTGTGGCTTTTATGTCACTTGTTAGCAAATTTCCAAGTGTTGCTTGTTGCTGTTGTTGTTTTCAAGAATTATGTTTACTTTTAACCATAGAGATGAAATATAATCCCTGTCTTTCAAGGTTATGTTCTATATGAAGATTCTGGGAAAGATATCTGGATGATACAATGTCACTGAAAGCCATGAAAAGTCATAGAGAAAATGTGAATGTAAATCACTAAGAAGAAGAAACCATTCTGAAAAGGACAGGTAAGTATAGAACTCCAGTTCTGTGACATTTGAAAAGACATACTCCAAGCACACAGTGTCATATCCAGGATGAGAGAAGAGAAGTCAATAGGCAGAGCACAGAGTATTTTCAGGACACTGCCACTAATTTTTCCAGTACTATGTATATGTCCTTATGGGCTTAGTCACTGCTGTATTGCTTTGATGTGACACCATGACAAAGGCACCATTTATAAAAGAAATCAGTTAATTGTGGACTTGCTTTGTGCTTTACAGGCTTATTCTATTACATAATGGAAGGGACCATGGTGGTGTGCAGACAAGTACTGGAGTAGTAATTGAGAGCTTTCCATCATAATCTACAGAGAGTCAGAAAATAGACTGAAAATAAGAGTGAGAGGAAAAATGAAAGAGCAAGTGGACTAGAGAGAAAGAGAGAGTGAGAGAGAGCAAGACAGCAATCAAGAGAGAGACAGATGGGGGTGACCACCTAAGGGCTTCTGAAACTTCAAAGCTCATTTCAAAGTGACACACTTCACCCATGAAGGCCATACCGCCTAATCCTTAGAAACTGATAACTAAGCATTGAAATATACAGGCCTGTGGGGAACATTTTTATTCCCACCGCTACAGGTACATTGATCTAAACCTGTAAAATCTACAACAACAAAATTGAACCAGTAGGTATCCTGCTAATTTAGGTGGGTCTGGATAAATTTCATCCCATGTCATCAATACATCATTCTTGAGAGGGAATTTTATACAAGGAAAGGTTATACACAAGAAAAGGAGAAGGAAACAGCCACACAGGAAAAGACTCTGTGTTTTCCCTTAAGGTTTTTTTATTAGATATTTTATTTATATTTCAAATGCTATCCCATTTCCTAGTTTCCCCTCCAGAAACCCCCTATCCCATCCCTCCTCCCCCTGCTACTATGAGGGTGCTCCCCCACTCACCCACCTACTACCGCCTCCCTGCCCTGGCATCCTCTACACTGGGACATCGAGCCTTCACAGGACCAAGGGCCTCTCCTCCCAATGATGTCCAACAAGGTTGTCCTCTGCTACATACGCTGCTGGAGCAATGGGTCCCTCATGTGTATGCTACAAATGTGTTCCAAATAAAAATATATTTCATTAATTTTAGTAGTTTATTGAATAACCCAAGAAAGACAGTAGAACTGGGGAAGTTCTAGTCAAAGTCTTTAAAATATCAGTTTTACACAGAATTTAGTATGAAAGATTTAGTTTTTACCGTAAGGTGGTTTGATTAATACCAGGATACTCTGTGCTGGATAACTGCTAAGATTTAAAATTTAAATAGTCTTAAAAAAATCTGATTACTACTACATGTGGGAGTAGATTTATACCTGGATTTGTTTGATTTTTACTTTCTACAATAAGATCACCTTGCATTATAAAAATGTATCCAGTTTAGTGACTAATATTAGGTGAAAATATAATATATTGATATTTTAGCGTATTTCAAAGAACATGAGATATTGAATTTGAAATATCACTATAAAATCTCATTGCTTTGAAAAATTAAATATAAATTGAAGGAATTTTTTCTATCTTCTATCATCAATTATCTATCTAATAATAAGTCATCTAGTGTATATGTGTGTGTGAATGTGAGTATGTATTGGGAACTGAAGTCAGAATGTTGAAATTTGTAAAATAATCTTTCCTTCAGCTGGCCTTTAAACAAGTCAACCCAATTTTAATTGTTGTTTTTGTTGTGAAGAAACCAGACAACTCTCTACCTCGTAAGCTTCTTTATTAGCTTCGAAATTACCTATAGGCTCCAAACATAAGGCCTGGCTGTACTATTCTAAATCATTTATAATATTTTAAAAGAGAAATGAAAAAGAGATCAAGGATAAAATCAAACCTGAAGAAATCGATAAGAAATCGATATTTGTTTAACTTCTAATTTGAATGGATACCCATTAACTAACTAGCAAAAAAAATTTAAATTTTAACTTATCAATACATTTAGAAACACAAAAGAAAGCAACAGATGTTCTCAAATATGTGAAAGTAAATTTTGTATGTTTCTGGTTCGCAGTAAACAAAAGGTCAAGACTCAAACCTTGTTTTTAGAACATAAACAAGTGCTTAGTAATCATGTAAGCACAGAACAGGTATACAACCAGGTTAATCGGTCAATGCAACACTTAGAGGAAACCTGGAAACTGACTTGTACATCTAATCTGTACTGAATTAATTTTGAACAAAGATTTTTAGAATAAACATGGGAATATGGATAAAAGTGTTGTAGAACAGTGAAAATAAACTCTTTGGTAGGTCTTGAGCTGATGTTCTAGAAATAGTAAATCACTCCTGTTTGTTAACATTGGACCTCCATATACTATTACCAAGTACTACTACACTCAGACATGTTCTAGTTCTCATCATGTAGAATTTGTTTTCATAATAAGATAGCTAATTGCTATTGCTGCACTGTCAAAAATTAAATTAAATTAAATCATATATGAATTTACAGCATAATTATAACAGGTGAAATATATGAAGCTTCTAAGTGTCAATGTAGGGGATTTTGTCAAGATATTAGAATTAATTTTTTTCTGTAATATCTCTAAAGGAACAGGAAAGAATAGCTAAATGGTCTATAAGTTAATAAGTTAAAATATATCTAAAAAACACATAAAATAAACTCAAATGGCAGAAACCAAAAGAAGATTAGCACACATACATACACAAAATCACACACACACACACACACCACTACAACCACCACTCCCATCAACAATAAAATAACAGAAATCAATAATCATTGGTCATTGATATCTTTTACTATCTATAGTCACAAGTCTAAAATAAAAGGACATAGATTAACAGAAAAGATGCAAATCAAATCAATTCTTCTGTTGCATACAAGAAACTCATATCAGCATCAAGGATAGACATTTCCTTAGAGTAAATTTTAGAAAATGACAAATGTACCCAAGAAGCAAGCCATTGCAGCCATTTTAATATCTAACAAAATAGACTTAAAATAAAAACTAGTCAAGTAGATAGGAAAGAACACTCCACAGTCATCAAAGGAAAAATCACCAAAGATAGCATTTTAATTTCGAACATCTATAAGCTAAACACAAAAAGGATAAAAGATGTCAAAGATACTCTACTATAGCTTAAATCACATACTAACTCTCACACACTGATAGTGAGTGACATTTATATTCTTCTCTGACATTGGACATTCAGACAGAAGCTAAACAGAAAAATGCAGGAGATAACAAATGTAATAAATTGATGGACCTAAGAAATAGTTATAAATCATTTTACCCAAATGCAAAAGACTATACCTTCTCAGCACCTCATGGAACTTTCTTAAATATTGACTACATACTCAAACATAAAGCAAGTCTCAATATATATAAGAAATTTGAGATAACTCACTGCATCCTGTCAGAGCAAAATGAATTAAACATGGATATCATCAAAAACAGAACAGAAAGCTTACAAAATAATGCAAAGCGAATAATTCTCTAAAGAATGAAAAATGGACCATGAGCAAAATTAAGAAAGAACCTCTAGAATTCAATGAAAATGAATGCATAATATGCCTAAACTTATGACATACAATGAAAGTAGTGGAGAGATGTCAAACCAGCAACTTAACAGCACACATGAAAACTCTGAAAAAGAATGAAGTAAAATTAATGTAAAAAGAGTTGGTTCTTTGAGAAAATCAAAAAGATAGACAAGCCAGAGAGATAACACCAAAATTAACAACATCACAAATTAAAATGGGGATGCATAGTAACACACACTGAGGAAATCCAATGAATAAGGACATACTGCAAACTCCTGTACTCACCAAATTTGAACAAACTTAAAAGAAATGGATAATTTTCTTAATAGATACTGTTTATCATAATAAAATTAAGATCAGATAAGCAGTTTAAATAGAACTACACAACCTAGTGAAATAGAAGCAGTCATTGAAAGTCTCCCAACCAAAACCAGCCCCAGGTTTGGGAGTTTTATCACAGAGCAATACCAGATTTTCAAAACAGAGATACCAGAGATTCCAGTATTCCTCAAATTATTCCATGAAATAGAAACAAAATAAACATTGCCCAATTTATTTTTATGGGGCCATGGTTACCCTGACATCTGAACCACATTAAAGACTCAACAAAGAGAAAGAATTAGAAGCCATTTTCTTTTATGAACAATGCTAAAATACTCACTAAAAATTCTTTGAAAACAAACTGAAGAACACATCAAAAAGATATCGACCAGGTTCAAATAGGCTTCATCCCAGTGATTCATTGAGAGTGCAACATTCTAACATCAGTACATGTAATCAATCATATAAATAAACTGAAAGATTTTTTAAAAACAAGGTAATTTCAGTAGCTATAGAAAAAGTCCTCTGACAAAATCCAACCCCTCTTTGTTATAAAATTCCTGGAGAGACTAGGGATTCAAAGGACATAACTAAACACAATGAGGGCAGCTTTCAGCAAGTCTAAATTCAACATCAAATTAAATGGAGAGAAACTCAAAGCATTCTACTAAAAGTCAGGAACAAAGCAAGGTTGTTGTGATGGTTTGTATACACTTGGTCCACTGATTGGCACTTTTAGGAGGTGTGACCTTGTTAGAGTAGGTGTGTCACTGTGGGCATGGACTTTAATACCCTAGTTCTAGCTGTCTGAAAGTCTGTCTTCTCTTAGCAGCCTTCAGATGGAGATGTAGAACATGCAGGTCCTCTTGCATCACTTTGAACCTACCTTGATGATTTGTGACTGAACTTCTCAACTTGCACGCCATTCCCAATTAAATGTTGTCCTTTTACAAGTTTCCTCAGTCATGGTATCTGGTAACAGCAGTAAAACCTTAACTAAGACTGTAGTCCTCTCTTTTCATATCTATTCAGTATAGTTCTTGAAGTTTTATCTAAACCAATTAAATGGCTGGAGGTGATCAAGAAGGATATGTATTAGAATGTAAGAGGTCAAATTATCTATAGAATATCTCCTTTCAAGGGTGAAGTTGGAGAAAAAGTTGGAGGGAAATGGTTTGTGGTTTTCTCAGGAAAAGAGCGGAGAAAGTAACATTTGTAATTGGAGGATATTTGTGGAGGGAGCATTGCAGAAATCTGGTGCAGTAGAAACTTTCTGGAATCTGTAATGGTGAACCTAATAAGGATTCTTAGTAACAGAAGATGCTAAGGCTCAACTGGCCATCTTTTGTAACAATGTAAACTTTATAGTGTAGGAATTGGGTTGTACTTACTTGAGTTGTTGACTGAAGAAGTCTCATGGAAATCCTTAAATAACCCATGCTTATGATAGAACAAGGGATCGCTTTCTGAAAACTAACAGATAGATGAGCTGCATTTTCAAGGACAATATCCTCCTAGCTCATTGAAATTCAGGAGATCAATAGACTGTTTGCCCTTACATTCTAGTCTGTTTGGCACGGAGAAGTTCTTTGTAGGCAGTGAAAGAAAATCCTGGATATTTATTCAGCCAGAAAATGATTAACATAGCATCCTGCCTGAGATGTGATGGGCAATGGTAGGCATGGTAAACCATTGTATTGTTTAACTTGAGTTTCATGAATGTGAGAATGAACCCCTGCCCAATACTACCTGGATGACCAGGAGAATGCATAATCCAGAGACATACAGTAGAACCAAATACAGATACCCAAACTCCAAAAGGCATGATTCCTGATGATATTCTGTTATACTGATAGATTAGTGCCTGTCAAGTCATCATCAGAGATGCTTCTTCCAGCAGCAGATGGGGACTGGTATGTAACACCACAGACAGACATTATATGGAGAGTTTAAATCGGAGGTCTCCATTGTGTCCCTCCCCTTCATTGCTCAGGAAATGCTATTGAAAATGGGGAGGAAAGATTTCTGGAGTCAGAGGTGAAGGAGAAAAACATGGCACACAGAGCCAAATAATTAGGGCTTATATGGAACTAGAGAGTGGAGCTGCAAGCAGGGGCTCAGCATAGCTCTACACCAGGTTCTCCCACATTCATGGCTATTAGTTTGGTGTTTAGGGGGACTCATAATGGTGGAAGTAGGTGTGTCCTTAATTCTTTTGCCTGCTATTGAGACTGTTTCTCTTTTTGTTAGATTTTCTTGTCCAACCTCAGCATGAGGCCTTTTATCTCGTCTTAGCATATCTTGTTTTGTCATTGTTGGTTGTTGTCACTTGGAGGCCAGGTCCTTTCTGAAGAGAAATGGAAGAGGAGTGGACAGAAAAAAGGGGGCCGGGAGAGAGTGGAAATTGTGGTAAGAATATATTATTTGAAAAGGGAATCTATTTTTTTAGAAAAAGAAAATGTCAGAGGATTGTTATATGCAAATGAGATAATCATATACGTAAGTTGCCTTAAAATTTTCAACACTTTCAGCAAAGTGACTGGATAAAATAACTCAAAATATAGAAGGGCTTCTGATTAGATAGATAGATAGATAGATAGATAGATAGATAGATAGATACACACACACACACATATGTGAGTGTAGGAAAAATGGACAGAGAATGAAATCATGGAAAAAACATACATCACAATAGCTACAAATAACTGAAAATATCATTGGGTATCTCTAACCAAGCAAAAGAAAGGCCTGCATGTTAAAATCTTCATATCTTTGAAAGAAAAAATTGAAGAAGGTATAAGAAGATGGAAAGATCTCCAATGCTCATTGATGGATAGGATTATCTTTGTAACAATGACCAACCCTCCTTCCAAAAGGAATTTAAGAATCAATGCAATCCCATCTAATTCTAACAAAATTCTTCATAAACCTTGAAAGGATAATTCACACCTTCTACAGAAAACAAAAACAAAACAAACCAACCAAACAAGCAAAAAATAACTACAGAATAGATAAAATAATCCTAAACATAGCAAGAACGACAGCAAAAAACTGGTGGAGGCATAACTACTCCTGATTTCAACTTGTACTGCAGAGTTAAAAGAATAAAACTCTCATGGTAATTGGCATAAAAATAGACACATTGATCAATGGATGTGAATTTAAGAAAGATGTAAACCCAGCACATATTGAACTGAATTTTGATAAAGAATCCAGAAATACATACTGGAAAAAAGATAGCATCCCCCCAAAATTGGATATCTGCATGTTGCAGACCTCAAATAGATCCAATTCATCACCCTGAGCAAAACTCAAGTCCAAGTGCATCCAAGGCCTCAACATCAAGCAAGATACACTGAACCTGATAGAAGAGAAAATGAAAAACAGCCTTCAATGCATTGATACAAGTGATAACATGCTATTCATAACACAGATATAGCAGGTACTAATTTCAACAATTTATTAATGGGATTTAATTAAACTGAAAAGCTTCTGTAAGGCAAGGATTATTTGTTATTGTCACTAACACAAAAAGGCCACCAATAGAATGGGGAAAAAAAATTATCAACTCCAAATCTAATAGAGGTCTATTATCGAAAATATATGAAGAACTCAAGGAGCTGGATATTAAAGAAACAAATAATCCAATTCTAACAATAACGTACAGATTTAAACAGACTTCCCAATACAGGAATCTCAAATGGGAGAAATACATTTAAAGAAATGTTAAACATTATTAGCTATCAGAGATATTCAAATCAAAATAACTTTGAGATTCTATCTTATACATATCAAAATTGCTAAGACCAATAATAAAATTGACAGCATATGCTGGTTAGTATGGGGAACAATGCCCCTTCATTACTGCTGGGAGTGTAAACTTGTAAAATCACTGTGGAAATAAGAATGACAGTTACTCAGAAAACTGGTAATCATACTCCCTTCAATCCCAGCCAGCAGCTATACCACTCTTTGGTCTATATCTGTAGAATGCTCGATTCAACCATGAGGGCACTTAATAAACCATGTTCATTGTTGTTTTGTTTATAATAATCAGAAACTGGAAACAATCTAGATGCCATCCAATAGAATAACGGATAAAAAATATGGTATTGAGTATTACTCAGCTGAAAATATAAGACAACATAAATTTCCAAATGGATAGAATTAGGGAAAAAACAAAAACCAACCAACCAAACAAACAAACAAAAACATATAACAACACAAACAAACAAAAAAGCTCAAAAGCAGCAACAACAACAACATCTTCATCAACAAAAAAAACAAGCTCAAGGAGAGACTCCAAGGCCTGACAATATTACTGATGCTATGGTGTGCTTACAGACAGAAGCCTAGCAGGGCTGCCCTCCAAGAGTTCCAATAAGCAGCTTACTGAGACATATGCAGACACTTAACACCCAATGAATGGCCAGAAGTCAGGGTCACTATAGTTTAATTAGGGAAAAGCTAGAAGAAGATGAGGAGGAGGACTACCCCATAGGAAGAACAGCAGTCTCAGCTAACCTGGATCCCGAGATCTGCCAGACACTGAACCACTAACCAGGTAGCATATACCAACTGATGAGGTCCCCAACATATATACAGCAGAGAACTGTCTAATCTGTCCCTATTCCTAGAGAGACTTGAGGTCCCAGGGAGTTGGGATGGAGGATGGAGGAAGGGAACTCCTCTTGGAGATGGGGGAGGAGGTTTGGGATAAGTAACATTTAGAGGGCAGACTTGGAGGGGGATAATGACTGGCCTATAAAAAAGATTAAATAATTATTAATAATAGTGATAATATTAATAACGATAAACAAAACAACTATCCTGTATGAGGCAACTCAGACACAGAATGACAAATATTATATGTATTAGCCTATAAGTTGATATTATCCATTAAGTAAATGATAACCCTACCATCCGTATATCCAGAGTTTAAGTAAAGATGATAACTTTAGTGGAATAGGGAGTAATCAGATGGTGGGTTGCAATGAAAGGAGAGAGAGAGTGTAGTGAGAGATGGCAGAAATTGGGGGACATTCAGGGGAGTGGAAAATGTGTGCTGTGGAAACTTCCTGGAATCTATGAAGGTGAATTTAATGATGACTCCTAACAATGGGAAATTAGAAACCTTTTCTTTTTTTTTTTTTCTTAATTATACATATTTTATATAATGCCACTCAAGACTTACAGTGGCATGTCTGGATTACTATAAATGGGTAGTTGGTTAAAGAGATTCTATGGAATCCCCAAACAATCCAGTCTGACGCTAAAGCAAAAGGCTGCTTTCCACAAACTATCAGTTGTGCCACTTTATCAGTGATAACATCCCCTCAACTAACTGAACACAAGAGAAGGTGAGCTTATGCCTACATGGAGCATTCACTTGTATATTTTGGACTCTTTCATGTAGGAAGGTACTCTGCTCATACCTGAGAGAAAAACACAGACAAAATCGCAAGCCCAAGACTGTTGACCATTTTGCAGTTTCCCCTGACTGCAGAATATGCCAGTGCAAAGGTGGACCAGAACTTGAGGAAGTAGCCAAATAATGTCTGATTTGATTTAAAGCCCACTCTTTGAGAAAGAACCAATAGCCTACACTGTTTGGGTAACAAAAAACCACAGCCTGGATAGCCTGAAGACTTAGAGTAAAACCAAACATTACTTGTAAAAAAATAAATAAAATAAAGCAATTTCAAATGTTTTCTGCTATACTCACAGATGCTTACCTTATCGACTCATCATCAGAGAGGAGTCCTCGGGCAGAATATTGCACATTTGCACAGGCCCACAGCCAGACATTATGTGGAGAGAGTATCTAAAGGGAAGATTCTCATCAAATCCCTCCCTTCAAAGCTCAGAATGTCCCAAGGAAGTAGAAGTGGAAGGATTTTAAGAGTCAGACGAGATGTAGGACATCAGGAGAACATGGCCATCTTTAAGGTGAATGTGAGCTTACAGAGACTAGAACAACAAGCCCGGGACCTATATTGATCTACACCAGGTTCTCTGTGTATATATTATTGCTATTAGCTTAGTACTTTCAAGCGATTCCTTTCTGTGAGAATGAATCAGTCTCCGAAACTGCTCTTGGTTTTGTTTTGTTTTGTTTTGTTTTTTCCTGTTGTGTTGCCAGGTTAAAGTTCAATATGAAAGATTTACTTCAACTTATTGTACTTTATTTTGTCATGTTTGGTTGTTATTTCTTAGAACCCTATTCCTTTTAAATATGAGATGGAAAGAGAGTAGATCCAGGGGTACAACGAGGTGAGGAGAAGCTAGGAAAAGTGGGGAGAGGGAAAATAACTAAGGTACAAGAATGTAAGCAATGTATACAGGAGAGACATAAGTTCAATGATAGAGAACAGACTGTCAAGTTCAAATCTAACTGTGCATTAACATTCAGAAATAATAGATTCTCCAAAATCTCAATACCAAAACCTTCATTTCATTAAAAGGAGAAATAGACCTTACTAATTCTCTTTCCAAAGAAGATATTCAATGAAACAATATGTACATGAAAAATTTTCAAGTAAAAGCAAGCCAAGAAGTCTCAATGGTACCCAGAGAATGACATGCAAATGCGGAATTCTGAGATCAGAACAACTAGGCTTCTCTACCAAAGATCATAAAGATTGGTAGCTCAATACCATAAAAGCAACCCCCAATACATGATACATGTATTATCATTATACATATTAAATATGGTATATTTATGTATTTAGTGATATATAGAAACACACACACATATATATGTGTGTGTGTATATATATATATATATATATATATATATATATACATGTATGATAATTATCAATCAGTGAAGAAAGAGATGAATTCAAAAAAGAATACAGATTTTTGGAAAGGAGAAAAGGAAAAGAAGAAGAATAATTACATTATTATTTCAATGTAAAATAAATAAAAATTATGAGGAGAGAAATTAGCAGTAAATAGAAGACAGATGCTTAGGAATTCTATAGTATATAAAGGGAGGAAATATTCATTGTTATTGTCAGATAATGCATATTAATATAGCCACTACAAAACTCAGAATAAAATTTATTCAAACCATGAAAAATACAACTCCTGTGAGATCTATACAATTCTCCTGAATATACATCTAAAAGAAATTAAATCAATGTGTCAAAAATACATCAGTATTTTCATGTAGTAGCATTATACACTAGAGTCAAAGTAAGAAACAAATATTCATTTAAATAAATGAAGCAAAAATGTAAAACACATATTCAATGGGATAAGATTGGGTCATAACAAAGAATGAAATCCCATTAGTTGCAAAGGTATGAACTCAATGGTTCACTGTTTTATGAAAATCAGTAAGTATTAAAGAGACAGTATTTCTTGATCTCATTGATACATTTAATAATAATAAAAAGTTCGTCCCATAGAAGTTAAATCAAGAGGACAAAAAGAGAGGTTAGAGAAATAATTCACAGACATTAGAAATATTTGTAAGTTGAATGCTTATACAGACAGCTTAAAGGAAGTGTTTATGGTTAGCTATTACATAGTAGGGTGACTATAAACACCCATAGCTCACTGTATAAGTCACAATGTTTGAAAAGAAATTTTTAGCATGTTCAGCATACAGCTATGATAAATTTATATGAAGTTATGTTAAATTTGATTTTAAAGCCACAGGAGACATATATCTGTCAAAACAGCATCTTATGGCATTAGTTTTTGTACTTCTAATGAAACAGTTAATTAGTATAACAAGCACTCTTGATTATCATCCCCCTGTAATTCGTATAAATTTTTAAAACTTTAGATAGGTGAAACCAGCTTTCTTAATTAATAAGATTTCCTTTTGTGTCCTTAGCCTAGAAATAAAGAAAAAAGCATGGTTTTATTCACAAGGAGCTCTCTATACCCTTTCTCCAGCTCATGCAATGCTGATCTTAGACTGGGGCAGGTTTTTATCACAATGAAACACCAGTGCAAAAGTTCTATTTACATATTTATCATATGATGATTCTATTCAGCTCTGGCTTTTAAATGATAGAATTGGTTGCTATCATAGGATGATGCTGATTCTATCATCTCCATCTTCTTTGTTTCTTATTAAAAATATCTAAGCAGGGAGAATTGCAATATTGGACATCTGTCTAATAACCCCTTCTATCCCATAACTTTTAAAGCTTGCTGACATGCACGCCATTGAAGGAAGGCTACTTGAGTATTAAAACAAAAGAATTGATAAAAAGACACGCATAAGAAGAAAAGAAGCCACGCAGACGTTTCAGGATGGATGTCTTTATGAATGATGCTTCTGTTGTATGATTTAGGATAGCAGCAATGTTCCTGGCTACCCTGAAACTCCAGGATGATGCATTTCTCCAAAATGACAGTAGCAATGACTTCTGAAAAGGACACTGTAGTCTCACACTAGAAAATATCTCAGGCATTTCCTGTCTACTGAGCTGTGAAAGGATGTGTTGGACAGGAAGGCTCTGTGGAGATGGTGCCACTTCTCATTTGAAATACCTTCAGTTTTATACCATTGTCCTGGGGACAAGCTTATGCTTATTCTGAGAATCACTACCCTTACCTCACAGGCCTTTTCTTTTTGTCACTGCGTCTGTCCGAAGTATGTTAAACATCTCCTAATACATAGTAAACATAGTTTCTGAATCTCAGGCTTTCAATGTATGCCGTTATAGAACTGTACATGATACACCAAATTTTATCTCAGATACCTAATAAGCTTTTTCTAAGAGCAGTATTTTCATCCTAATATTTTATTTGTATTTTTATTAACTGGTATATAGTAACAGTAAGTGATATTATTTGTTTTAGTGATAGATAAATTAATTCGAATAAAGATTTTAAGTAAGTAATCTTTTTCATATATTAGTATTTTTATCAAAATAATTGTAGTAACTGTTCAAGTAATAATGTGAATTTGAGAATTCATATTATCAGAAATAAACTTATGTATCCATATTCCTATTTGAACTATTCACCATAGATTTAATGAAAAGGGTATTGTGTGTACATATGTATGTTTGTATGTATGTATATATGTATGAGCTTTTGTTTAAATATTTCTTTATTTTTAGGTAAATTGCAAGTAGAAATAAATATCAATTTTAAATAGAAATAGAATCTACATACACAATTATTTAAACACAAATAAATATAAGATGTTTTAAATGACTGTTCCAATTCTGTAGTAAAGTGGTGTTATAAACTCATTATTTTTCAGCAAATTATAATAGGTAAAAAATTTTAGTATTAAAAACTCAAAAGTAAAATTTATATAAGTTCTTACATAATATATTAGGTATTTTTCTATTACTGTGATAAAACACAAGTCTGTCAACTGTAGAAGGAACTGTTTATTTGAGGCTTACAGTTCCAGAGAGATGAGAGTCCATTATGGCAGGAAATTGTGGCAGCAGGCTGCATACACGTCATCAGAAACAGCTGATATCTCCCATCTGAAACCAGAAAGTGGAAACAGACATAACAAGAAATGTCCAGAGTCTTTTGATAGCTAAAATATTCCTCCCAGTGATATACTCCCTCTAACAAGGGAAAAAGTTCTAATAAGCCCCAAAGAGCTACCAGCTGTAGATCACTGATCCAAATCCCTGATAGTTATATGGAACATCTAGGTCCCCTATATTCTAGTACATGGTCCCTCCCACCACCACCTCTAGTGGGGTATTCTGAGAACTCATAGCCATTCTTTTCAGATTATATCTGATGATAGAATTCTTCTGTATGCTTAGTTTCAGAATTTTGAAGATTTTAGATTGCTCATCCACGAATGGTAATTCTTATACCATTTTCTCAAATATATTAATAATGGGAGATACATCTGTTCAAGCCTCTGTGAATAAATGTTTTATATAAAATATGTTTTAAAACAATGTGTAACTTAGGAAAATGACACATGTGACAAAAAAACAAAATACTCAGACATAAAATTACATCAATATTACATGAATAGCTTTAGTTACAATATTGATTATACAATAACTGTGGTCAAGAATATTAATCACAAAAAATGTACTTAGAATAATTACACAACAATTCAGATCATGATGTCTAATGATGATCTTCTAAAATTTTTAGAATCATTATTGTCTAGAAATTATTGTATGAGTAGCTGATTTAAAATTACAGTGCATTTTAGAGTTATTTAAACTATAATGGAAATTAATTATTATATATATATATAGCCCCGGCCTGTCCTGGAACTCACTCTGTAGAACAGGCTGGCCTCGAACTCAGAAATCTGCCTGCCTCTGCTTCCCAAGTGCTGGGTTTAAAGGAGTGCACCACCACTGCCTGGCAATTTTCTCTGTTTTTTGTTTAGTGTTTTCTCTTTTTATTTTTATTTTTTAGTCAGATTTCCTTTTCATTAATTATTTTAGGTATTTATATTTCAAATATTGTTCCCCTTTCTGGTTCCCCTTCCACAAATCTCCCTACCCCATTCCTCCTCTTCTTTGTCTCTAAGAAGGTACTCTGACACCCACCCATGCACCCATTCTCACCTCACCTCCCTTACATCCCCCTTCTCTGGGGCATTAAATCTATACAGAACCAAGCACCTCCCCTCCCACTGAGGCCTTGTTTGGTTAATACCCAAGGGACCCTGTCTGGACAGAAAAGGAGGAATGGATGCTGGATGACAGTGCCTGGGCAGAGAAGAGTTGGTAGGAGAGAAAGGACAGAAAACTTTAGTTAGAATGTATAAACAAAAATTAAAAGAGAAAATGTAAAGTTAGCATTTAAAAGTTAAAAGAATTAGAACTATTATCAGAACTTCCAAATGCATCATTTTCGTAAGACATTCTATTTCTCAAAGTCCAGTGTTTAGGCTCCTTGTTGTGTGAAAAGGAAAATGTAATGGGCCCAAAGTAAACAGATAACTGAAGCAATACAGAAACAGAAACATCAATGTAGGTCACCAAGATGTTTCAGAAGTAATAGCAATTATTAAAATCTGACACCCTGTTTAAAATCCAGAATCCATAGAAAAAAAAAGTCACATGCTGTCAGCTCCCTCCACCCCTGTTTTGTTACTGGTTTTGTTAATTTCCGATAGTCTATCTCTTTTAGTTAATTTGGATGTGGGTTTACTATTTTGTTGATTTTCTCAAGAAAACAGATCTTTGTTTCATTGATTCTTTATATTGTCCTCTCTTTTGTTGTTTATTGACTCCAGTTATCAGTTTGATTCTTTCTCGCTTTCTAGTCCTATTGGGAATACTTGCTTTTATTGTTGTCGAGCTTTCATTTGTGCTATTCAATTGTTAATATCAAATATCACCAATTTAATTTTTTTTATGTAGGCAGTTAATGGTATGATTTTTTTCTCATTACTAGTTTCATTGTGTCCCATAAGTTTGGAGATGCTGCTCCTTTCTTTTCATTGGATTTTAGAAAATCTTTTACATCTTTCTTTATTTCTACTTTGACATAAAAGTTTCAGTTTCTGTGTGTTTGTAGGCATTCTATTGTTCCTGTTGTTTTTGAAAACCAGTTTTAATCTGTGAGGATCTCGTAAGATGTGGTGGTTATCTTAATTTTATTATATCTGTTGAGATATACTTTGTGACTCATTACATGTTCAACTTTGGAGAAAATTCCTTGAGTTTCTGATAAGCAGGTATGTTCTTTGGTGTTTGAGTGATATACTCTGCAGATATCTTTTAGATCCATTTGGTACCTAAGGTCTGGTAGCTTACTATACATTCCTCTGTTTAGTTTTTATCTTGATGACCTGTCCAATAGTGAGAGTGAGGTATTGAAATCTGCCACTATCAATGTTGGTTATGATTTAAACTTCAGCTGTGCTTCCATTGCAAAACTTTTGCCCTTGTGGTTGGGACAAAGATATAAAGAATTTAAGATTTAGTTTGGTAGATCTTTCCTTTGATGTGTATAAAGTGGTCTTCCCTGTTTCTTTTAAATAATTATTGATGGGATGTGTTAAAGTAGGACATGGCTTTGGAAACAGGTCATGATCTCCTGTCTTTTAACTTTTCCTTTTTCTTTTGTGCTAAAAATTTGACACATTATTGTGTTAATATTTGGTTATTAACCATGCTGTGCAACTGTGGGGAATTAAGTCATAGATTTATTGCTAGCTTCCCCTTCTCTGGTCAAGCAGTCAGGAGCCCTTCACTGGCCAGGGTGACAAACTACTAGTGAACCACTGAGTAAGGGAAAATAAGAATTAAGATTTTTTACACAGGCAAATATGCACAGACACATAAACATTCAAGCTGCCTGTCTCAATCAACTCCACAAGTATAAGTACATGCTTACATACATACATATATACCTATATACATATGTATAAATAAACAGACATATACATGTATATATTTGGAAGGATGGATGGATAGTGCAGAGCCCCAAGATACCACATCACACTGTCTTTATTCATTTTTTTCTGTTTTTTTCATACCTTCTAGACAAAAGTTCTTTAGAAAATTACTTCATAGGTAAAATGTTACACAAAATGAGAGTTACAGAGGATGGTGATATTGAGTTCAAACCAGTGTTTCATTCTATATGTTCATTGTAAGTTCAAAGCAACAGTTTCACATGGCCATGTCTTATTGTAACACAAACTTGTGTCTTCATCTTTGGAATTGAATGCTTTTCCTGGAACACAAATTTGTCCCAAGCCTATTTCTTTATTTTTAGTATAATTATGAAAGCTTACAGTATTTCTAATTAGGCAGCATTTTCTTACTATTATGAGGAGTGGGCACATCCTATTCATGATTCTAAATTTATTATACTTCTCTAGCAAAACAACTAAGACCATCTCTTAAAACTTTCCTCCTAATATTATTTGAATCAAATCAGACGTTCTGTAAAGTTCACGGAAGTCCATCTTTATGTTGATCCACAGAAAATCTGTTCAACAGGGAGCCTAACATACAGGGATTATTATATTAACATGGATAGAAAAGGCATATCAGCTTCAAGAAGCAATCCTGAGATGAAGTCTCTTTGGGACCTTGCCTCAGAGATTGCCAATCTTACTGCACACAAAAGGGTGGGCCACCTCCAGGAAGGCTACCTGCTAACCTTATGATTCCCTTTCCTAGATGGATCCTGACAAATTATGGTTCAAAATCTATTTTGTTAGATATTAGAATGCATACCCCAGCTTGCTTTGGGAACTGCTTTCTGTAAATGTCGTTCCCACCCTTTAATCAGAAGTGATGTGTCTCTATTATGGTGTGTTGTTGGTATATTGCAGAAAGAAGACCCACAACTTCCATCCATACTGATGTCTGTGTCTTTTGATTAAGAATTTGAATTAACTGACATTGAGATCTATCAATGATTAATGATTGCTAATTCATATATTCTTGGAGTTGGTGCTAGTGGTAGTGTTTAGTGTGGGTGGGTGTGTGTGTGTGTGTGTGTGTGCGTGCATACGTGCACATATACACCCCTATTTTCACTACTTTTGAGATTATTGTTTTCTTGTGCTTTTAAAAGTGTAGTTAACTTCACTGATTTGGTGTTTTCATCCTAGTAGCTTCTGTAGGACCGGATTTATATTTAGATATTGTTTAAATTTGACTTTATAATAAAATATCTTGTTTTCTCTCTCTATGGTGATTGAAAATTTTGGTTAGTATAGTAGTCTAGGCTGGAATCTGCAGTTTCTTACAGTCTATAATATACCTCTCCAAGCTCTTCTGGCCACTAAAGACTCAGTTGAGAAATTGAGTATAATTCTAACAGCTCTGAATTTATATGGTTCTTGGCCTTTATCCCTTATAGATGTTAATATTATTTATTTTATTTTTATGCTTAGAGTTTTATGTGGCAGGGGCATGGACATTCTTTTATGGTCCAATCTGCTTAGTGTTCTAGAAGTTTGCTGTACCTATATATTCATATCATTCTTAAGGTTAGAAAACATTTCTTCTATGATTTTGTTAAAATATTTTCTGGAACATTGAGCTGGGATTCTGTTTCCTTCCTCTATTTCTATGATGTTAGGTTTATTTTTTTTTTTTTTTATTCTTACATTGGGTTTTTTTTTCATAGTGTCTCAGATTTTCAACATGTTTTGTGTCCAGAAATTTTTAGATTTAACATTTCATTTGACTGATGTACCTATTTCTTCTACCATATTTTCTTTTTTTGTTTGTTGATACTTGATACTTTTTTTGTTTTGTTTGTTGTTTTGTTTTTTGATACTTTATTTACATTTCAAATGTTTTCCCCTCTCCAGGTCTCTGCTTTGGAAACTCCCTATCCCATCCCCCTCACCTGCCTCTATGAGGGTATTCCTCCAGACCACCCACCCACTCCCATCTCCCCTCCCTGGAATTCCCTTTTACTGGGGCATTAACACTCTCAGACCCAAGGGCCTCTCCTCCCATTGATGGCTAGCAAATCCCTTCTCTGCCACACATGTGGCCAGCACCATGGGTCTCTCCATATATTTTCTATGCCTGAGATTCTCTCTTCCATCTTTTGTATTCTGTTGGTGATGCTTGCATCTGTAGTTCCTGCTCACTGTCCTAAATTTCCCCATTTCCAGAATTCCCTCTGTCAGTGTTATTTATTTATTTATTGTTTATATTTCTATTTTCAGGGGTTTAGGGGTTGAACATTTTTATTCATTTCCTTTACATGTGTGCATTTCTTGAAGGAATTTATTCACTTAATCCAATTGTTTGTGTTTTCTTGGCTTTCATTTAGTCATTTATTAATTTCCTCTTTAAGAACCTCTATCATCATAAAGTTGATTTTAAGGTTTTTGTCTTGAGCTTCAGTTATGTTGGAATATTGATGGCGTTTTGTGGTAGGATAGATGGGCTTTGGTGGTGGTACAAGTTGGTGTCACTGTTATGTGCTTATCTGGTCTTTAGGCATTGGTTTTGTGATAGTTATAGATTCAGATGACAATTTCTGAACTTGTCTCTGTATGATGAATGTTGTCCCACCAACCAAAGAACACATACGGGCTTGAACAGGGCCCCCAGGAAAATATATAGCAGACATGCAGCTCATGTGGGATCCCCATCAACAGGAGCAGAGGTTCTCCCTAAACCTGTAACATGACTGTGGTTTATAGTCCAACAGTGCTGCTTTATTGGGCCTCAATAAGAGAGATGTGCCTATCTTGGAAGAGACGTTTTGCACCAGGATGGAGGTGTTCCATCTTCTCAGAGGAGAAAAGGATAGGGAATGGTCTTTGTAATGAGGGCAGGAGGGGGTAGCATTTGATGTAAATAAATCATTATTGTACATTGGAAGGTTGTAGCTTGGTTTAAGTTTTTAAAATGTTTAGTTTAGTTTTAGAAATCAACTCAGTGCTAGAATCCTGTATAGTCCCAGAATCGCTCTGTTCTTTACTGATAAACACTAAATGGTGTCCGTAACTTTGATAGTAAATTTTCAGCAGTTGTTTCTATAATCTCAGAGACATGCTCTGTCCAATTAAGATGTTAGTCATATGTATGAAAACAAGAATGAGGTACTACAAACCTACGGTGGTAAGTACAATGTATGCTTAGTGAAAGGAAAGGAATGAGATTCAGCAAATGCACTTTTCCAACTGTTTCATGAAATGACTCCTCATGCCAAACCTTGTCCTCTTAGTCATTTTATTCTCTCTTGAAAGAGAAGTTTGATCCTCCCAAAGAAAATTATTGTTTTCAGAGAAATCTTTCCTCTTGGGTTAAATAGTGAGAATATGATTTTAAAAATGAATTGTTTGTTGCATAATACTTGCAAGTTTTATACAGATATACCCTGAAAGCTATCTATTATATTATGATTAAGCTGAGATCTGGAGAGATTTGCTTATCAAATAGCCCAGAAATACAACCTTTCAAGTATATGCGCATTTAGATGATTGAGGTTTGAACCTACTAAACAGCACCATGAACATTTTATTTCATAATAAGTACACTAACATTAAGAAAATATGTATTTGAGAATGCTGTACAAAAAATTAGGCTTCTAAGCAATCAAATTTTACTAACTATAATTCTATTTTAAGTGTAATCTTCTGGTGATAAGTTTTCACCTGAATTGGTCAAAGAAGACCTCTCTGATAAAAGGCTTCTTCTGCGTGTCTCCAAACATAGTAGAAAATGGAAAGACACACCCTTGGGTCTCTCCTTTTAAGTTTACCAATCTTTTCCACAAGTTCTCTGCCCTCGAATTATCATCATTTCCAAATGTTATATCGCATATGATTATCACATTAGTGATTAGATTTAAGCCCAGAGACTGGATCACCAACCAAAGAATACACATGAAGGGACCCATGGTGCTGGCCACATATGCGGCAGACGAGCATCTTGTTAGACATCAGGGGGAGCAGAGGTCCTTGGGCCTGAGGGTGTTAGAGGCCCCAGTATAGGAGAATGCCAAGGAGGGAAGACAGGATTGGGTGGGTAGGTGGGTGGGTGAATACCCCCATAGAGGAAAGGGGACTGGGGCAGGGAGGAAATAGGGAGGTCCCAAGGGGGAGATCTGGAAAGGGGGAAACATTTGAAATGTAAATAAAATATCAAAAGGAAAAAAAAAAAAAGGCTGCTGAGAGTTTGGTAGGTCATATTTGTCAACATAACAGCTATGTGCTAATTTTCACCAGAGCAAGAAATGGGTCGGAGAGAATTCAGTGTTCATTTTCTCCTGATCAGTATCATAGGTCTGACTGCTTACCTCTGAATAGATATTGTATCATAAAAGAACAAGGTTCTTGCAGTAACTGAGGACTTCTTCGTATATTTCTAGTCAAAATATATGGTGAAATTTAAATAATGGAAGACATGAGTTCAGTCTTTCTATTGAATTAGTTAGCGTATGAATAACAAATTTTAGTCCAGTCAGTCACTTAAGCCCCAACTATAAATATGCTCAACTTGCCTTGAGCTTGGTACCTACTACAGATAATACAAACATATGAAATGTGGCATTAGTAGTTATTTGAAACCTAGACATTTTAGATACAAACTTTATTTATAAAGTTAGTACCATTACTGTAGGACATGCCATTAGAAAAACATATTAAAATTATGATGCAAACAGATCTTGAAATTGCCTGAATTATTCACACTCCCCAAAATGATGATTTTTTCTCTGCACACTCGTTTTCTCCAACAGGTATAATGATAAAATGTAACTCTGTTAAAGAAATATTAGTTTGAGAATTTAAATTTTTAAATATTATTTTAAAACGTTTAATGGGGTAGCACCTGTGTATTACAACAATACATTTGCTCATGTGTTTGTTCTGACCACAAGTAGTGACTTGTGGCCTGACCCAATTGCAGTTCTGCGGTTCTGAATAAAACTTTCCAGACTTCAGTGCTCACTAAGATCCCTTAACTACATTTCTCCTTTCGATGGGCATACTGTGCATAACTTTATGTTATGGGCATACTGTGCATAACTTTATGCATCTGGTCCATTTGTATCTGTCCAAGTGGATGAAAAAAATAAAGATAGCTTACATTATTAACTGGAACTGATAACGTGCATATACAGAGAACCCTTGTCTTGTAATGGCTTGAGAGATAGATCGTTCTTAAAATTTTCAATGTAGTAAACAGGAGCATGAATTCCATATGGACCGAGACTGAGTTTTGAAGTTTTACTTTCAGCTGGGCTCTCCATTTGCAATGCACACACTCCTATGAAGGGCTGTGATGGTCTGGGTATGTGTGCACTGTATTTAAAATGACAGTAATATGATGGCTTTACTGCTGGCAAGCATCTCTATAATAAGAAAATCAGAAATAATTAATGCTAAAATATTTAAGATTTGGATCACAGGGTAATACAGAATATTGCAAAATTTCATTTGAAATTATTGTCTAATTTTATAAAAATAATATTGCACATTTAGTTTTGTTTCTTCCTTTACTTAATATGTACTACATATATTTAAGACTTTCAGTCTTAAATAGATCAACTTATATTTAGTAAACTGTCTTTAATATGTTCTAGAATGAGCTTATTGGAATGCATGCTTAAAATGATTATTTCATGTATAACTCTAGGCTTTATTCTGTGCCTTTGATGTCTTTGAAATTCTTTGTACTCAGTTTCAGGAGTGATGTTGATTGCCCTCCATAAACATAGGCTTAAGAAAAATCAAAATTGAAATTCGTTCATAATATATATTGCCTAATGACACATGGAATTTTATAATGTGCTTCAAAATATTGTTCATGTATGTTTTTGTAATATGAATGAAATTGTTACCTTTTCTTCAATATATACTAGAGGAAATCGTTGAATAATATGTACTATCATAGATGTTCCATTATCATTTAATGTTGGATGTCAAAGTTGTAAATTGGCATTTTTTTAATTAAAATGTTTTGACTGAAAGAAAGAAAAAAGTGATCTGGACTAAATAATAGTTTTATTTAATGAGGAAAATATAAGGCATTTTAAATATTAATCATAGTACTATATAATAAAAATACTTTTTCCATTTTAGACTATATGCAAAATATAACTCAAATATTTTAAATAACCATATTTAGTTATCAATTAAACTTAGTTGTTATATCTTATCACCTGTGAACATTTTATAATAGTGAGGGTAATAAATCAATCAGACTTTAAAGGATCAATTCCTTTTCAGACAGCTATGTGCGATAAGCATAATTTTAGCTTCATTTTTGTCCTTTTTCCTTCAGAAAAAATTGTCACTCATAAAATCAGAAATTCATAAATAATGTTGTTAGAGACAACATAAAGATGATTCTGCTTATGTTATCATTTGACATTAAGGTTTTGTTTCTTTTTATGGTATCTCTCTTTGTGAGACAGTTTGAAAATGATTCTGATCACACTGTAGTTGACATAAAATGATACCCTTCAACTAATGCGCATAGTGAAATACATTCTTAATCAAGACAAAATAAAGTGCTAAAAATTTATAGGAGTAGAGCTAAGTGAATGTTCCATAAATCTGTTGAGATTGGTTCACAATGAGAATACTAAAACACTCTGCAGAGACAAAAGTAGCCACCAAGAAAGAGGCACCTTGTGTTGATTAGGGATTCTGAGCTTTAAACTCTTGTTTGATTTACATCTCTTGACTCCTCATAAATCTATGCATGTGTGATAGACTTTATCTAGAAATATTGATTTTAACTTCAGGTAAATTACTTTTCCAATTATTAGTAAATACTTTCTTACACACCCATGCTGATTTTTTAAAAAAATTATATGGAAAAACAGGGAAAGTACCTTACAGAATCTTTTTTATTTCCCCAATCAGGAATAAACCATTATTTTTTGTTTCATTTATCAATTAAATATACTATCTATGGTCATTTGAATAACAATGTCCCCTCTAGGCTCTTATATTTGAATGTTTAGTTCACAGGGAGCAGTGCTATTTGGGAATTAGGTGAAGAGGCCTTGTTGGAGTATTTACGGCCATCTTGGAGGAAGTGTATCACTGCAGGTGGACTTCTAGGTTTCAAAAGTTCATGACAGTCCTACGTGTCTCTGTCTATGGATGATGATGTATCACTTACATATGACTCTTTGAAAATGTCTGTCATGCCTGCTACCATGTTTCCCACCATGATGATAACAGGCTAAGCCTCTGAAATTCTAGCCACAAAGTAAAGACTTTCTTTTTCTGAGAGGAGTTCCCATTTTGTTCCTTCACAACAATAGAACAGTGATTAAGAAACTAACCTACAGCATGAACCTAATTCTGTAAATCAGGCATGCACATGGTTTATCATTTCTCACATCTTATAATAGAATCAGTAATGCCCTACTGCTATAAATTACATGCAACTTGTCCTCTAAAAGTTCACATACTTTTTTTCACTAATTGATTTTTTCTCTTATTGAAAGTCGACATTTTCGCATATAATATATCCTGATTAGAGTTAGTTTCCCCTGTTTCTTTCCTTCCCAGTTCCTCCTCTTATTCCTCCCATCCATATCTTCTCTCTCTCTCTCTCTCTCTCTCTCTCTCTCTCTCTCTCTCTCTCATACACACACACATTAGAAAGCAAATAAGCTTCTAAGAGGTAATAATAAACTCAATGAAAATAAAATAAAAACATAATGAAATTTGAAAACACTAGAACATATAGATTAGACAAAACAGAAAAAATACAGCTCAAAAGAAGGCACTAAAAACAATGATCCTACAATCTCATAAAACAAACCACTAAACTAGAAGTCATAGTATGTAAGCAAATGATCTGGCACAGAGCCGTGCAGGCTGTGTGCATGCTCACTCAGTTTCTGTGAATTCATATGAGCTTACACTATGTTGATAAACAGAGCCTAGTTTTCTTGGTATGCTTCATCTTCTTAACTCTTTGGCACTTTTCCTCTTCTGCACAGTTTTCTGATCCCAGAGGGAATGGATTTAATGGAGACAGTCTTTCTAATGAGTGTTCTGGAATCTCTACCTCGCTGAATATTGTTGGGCTGTGCGTATCTTCTTTTTTTTCCCCAACTATTCTTGAAGGAAGATTCTTGGATGACATCTGACCAAACTATTGAATTATGAGTATATAAATATTAGGAACCATTTTTGAGTTATGCCTTTTTTGTAGAAAAGTAGGATTATGTTTATCCCCAGGTTTCTGGATTACATCTAAGATTTTGTTATCTATGCAGTATCAGGAATATGTTTCATATCATGAAATGGGCCTTAAGTCAAATCAGATCTTGCTTGGTTACACTTACAAGTTGCTGACACCATTGCATAGCATATATTGCATACAGATACCATTGTTAATTAGAGGACTTGTGGTAGTCTTGGTGTTCCCTTTACAGTAGTGTGAAGGATAGTTCTCAGTATTAAAGACACTAGAAAGGAAGGGTCAAGCATTTATGTAAACCCGTTTCCATTTGAATGAATGGTGTAGATCTCATCCTCAGAAATGAGAGCACATTGCCAGCTTGTAAAGAGTAAATTATCATCTTGATGATAGCCTAGGTTGTTGGGTGATTCTCATAGGACCCCTTTAGCCAACTGCTCAATTAGATATATAACATAATCTAGCTCTGGAAGCATCGTTTGTGACAAGAAATAACTCCTCGTGTCTTATACTCCCCTGTTATTTGGAGATTTCCTTTAGTTCACCTTCATATTTTAGGAAGTTCTGTGCATTAGGTTTCTGTACTACCCCTCAAATGGCCACTAGTTTTAGCCTTGAATCTTTCTCCATACTTCCTCCTTCCATGTCCTCTCTCCACTGCTTCACTTCCTAAATCTCTGACTCCTGGTCCTAACTATTCACAACTATATATACTGTTTCCATTTCCTAACAAGATCCCTTTCCTAAGAAGCCCACTCTAGTCCCTTATTCTATACCTAACATCTATGGTTCTATGGACTGTTGCTTAGTTGCCATTGATTTCACAGCTAATATCTAGATATAAACAGATACATACCACATTTCTCTTTATGGATATAGGCTACTACTTCATTTAAGATTTTTTTTTTTTTCCACCCTAATCTTTGAATTACATGATTCGATTTATTATACTGGCTGCATAATACTCCCTTGTGAAATTTGACCACATTTATTTTATTGTTTTTTTCCTTAAGGGACATGTAGTTTGTTCCCCATTCTTGACTATTATAATTAGAGCACTAACTGAATGGATGTTATTGCATGATTGTCTCTGTGGTAGTATGAAGTATCCTTTGGATATATACCCCAAAGTAGTCTATTTGGATCTTGAGAAAGATCATTTTCCATCTTCCTTAGGGGCCACCCGTCCATACAGATTTCTATAATGGCTGAACACGTTTGCACTCTCACCAGCAATGAATAAGTGTTCTCCTTATTCCAATACTTGCCAACAAGAGATGGCAACTGTTTCATTAATCTTAGCCATTCTGACTAGTATAAGATGAAATGTCGAGGTAACCTTGATGCTTTTCCCTAGTAACCAAAGGTATTGACATTTTATTTAACTGTTTCTTAACCATTTGAATTTCTTCTTTTATAAATTCTCTGTTTAGATCTATAACCCATCTTCAATTTGGTAGTTTATTTTCTTGCCCTGTATTTCTTTTTGAGTTATTTATGTATTTTGAATATTATTCCTTTATCGAAGGTATATCTGGTAAAATTTATTTTCTATTATGTAGACTGCTGCTTTCTCTATAAGGTATACTCTTTGTTACATTGAAGCTTGTAAATGTTATTTTATTCCTCTTATGATTTTCATTTGGAGGCTTACTACTGAGTCACCACACCCATTGTAGTTTTTTTTTTTTTTTTCTGAAATCTGGCTGATTCAGAGGTAAATATGTCTTTACTAGGAGATATTTAATTACTTTGTAGTTCAGTGTTCTAGAGGGTGATAACTATGGGTCTATTTGTATTCTAGTGGTAGCCTTCTACTAGTGACCAGAACCATTAGTTGAAGTGCTGTACTTTTACCAATCTGGATTTATGGCTCCCTTATCAGGTATTTATAGGTGTGTGAATTTGTATCTCAGTCTTCAATTCCATTCCATGGACCAATATGTATATTTTTGTGTAATTATCATGCTGCTTTTACTTTTTTTCTGTAGTGTACCTTAGAATCTGGGAAGGTAATAGGTGCTTGTATGTGTTTTGGGTGGTGATTTTTATTTTATTGTTTTAGCAATCCTATTTGGGGGACAGTGTTTTTTTCTCCAGTGTCTCTATGTGAAGCTGGAAATTGTTCTTTCGAGATAAGGGTATAATTTGTTGGGATTTTGATGTGAATTACATTGAATTTGTCTACTGATGTTGATTGTGTGACAATGATTGCTTTATTAATATTACTGGTCCATGAGCATAGGAGTTCTTTTCATTTTCAGTTATATCTTATTTCTCAGTTTTATCTTATTTCTCAGTAGCAGTTTTAAGAGTACCTTTCAGTTTGGAACATATGGGGATATCATGAGGATGTGACCCATCGAATATGTTAAAGACAGTTTCCTTGGAACCAAGGTTGGTTTTCACGAGGTTGTAATTGTTGACTCCTTTCCCAATCCACACACCTCCCACTCCACTTTCTTTCATGCTATGTGAGTTTCCCTGTCAAACATATAATGGCTACAGTACCATTTTTCTCAGTATACTTTAGACAAAGTGCACTTCACCAATTTCTAAATCAATGTGACACACACATGTAGACTTACAGCTTCTAAAACTGTGAGATGCACTCATGTATTTGTCTTATACAGTATCATGCATCAGAGCTTTTGTCATCTCAATAGAAAATAAAATAATTTCATTTTATCTTATTTGGCCAAGTACATAACACTATAAATGTTAATAATATTTGTAATTTACCTTAAATTCTAAGGCAGATCTCATATTCTTATGATCAAGTATTTAATCACAAATATTGATGATCAATAATATTATTGGTTACCCATATCAGAAATATAATGATCAAATATTTAAATACAATTTTTAATCAATTCGATTTAAAATGTAGTACTATAAATTCATTTAGTGATTGCTTATATATTATAGTATAGTATATTAGTGAGTAAAAGGAAAAATATAAATAAAAGTGTAGATGGACATCCTAGGGAATTTCTAACTAAACGAAAATAGCAACAGAAGTAAGAATTAATGATGCTATCTGAAATTTTGGATCAATAGATCTCAAGATGTAGAACATGGAATTTTTTTAGGAAAACTAAAGCTCGGTAATGGGAACAGAAATAAATAATCTGGCACATGGACTCAGGATGAATTAATGTGCAATTTCTTTTCTATATACTTTATTCTAAGATCTAGTAATAGAGGAATTATTAATATAAAAGCAGTCAGTCATACAAAGATCTCATGCTCATACTTCTCTCCAAATTACAGTAATTTGTCACCATCCATAAAAATAACAAATAACAAACAAACAAACCAACAACTATTGCAGGACCTTTATGATCCCAGTAGTTACTTGTGACTCCCTAATGGTGTTATTTGAGGAATTAGGCCCTAAAAAGTGTTAAGATCAGTGGTTTTAGTAGTTTTAGTATGATTTCAGAAACAGTTGGGTTTTTTATTGTTTTGTTTTGTTTTTTTTTTTTTGCTTATTTGCTTATTTGTTTTTCTCTTGTGTTGTAGTTATAATATTCTTTGAATTTGGCTCTACAACCATCAACACCTAAATGGACCAGCCTTTGTTGTTTTTAAAAGCCTGTTAATCACTTAACAAGCCCACTGTCCTTTTGGAGAAGCTCTGCACCCCTTTCAGCTTCAGTATAACTTAGTAGTGACCTGTATTCATTCTGCCTGCTAATGCACTGTATGTATTCAGTCTATACTTCTAAGGAGGAAAGAACACTAAATTTAGTCTGACAAATGACATTGAAATATTCATGTAGCTAGATTCTAGAAACTATCAGCAATGGTCTCAGAGAAGTCCTGTGGTGAAGAGCCATAACCAAACTTTGCAAGCCCATTACTTAGGATAGTCTTAGAGCATTTCTTTTTCTGTTCTAACAATTCCTAGGCTTGGGCCTAAAAACTTCTAACCACTGTACAATATAATTTTCCAATAAGACTGATTCAGTCTGGTTTCCTCTCTACTTCTGACTGAATTGCTCTGCTTGACCTCATACTAACTTTGATAAGCTGTTTTAATCTTCTAGCTCCTTCTTATTCTTAGGCTCATTCTGTCTTCACCTGTTACTAGCTTCTTCTCTATAATCAGCATCTCACTCTGTCTCTCTTTTCCTGTGTTTATGTCTCTGTCTCTGTGTGCATGTGTGTGTGTGTCTCTATAACTCTGTTTCTGTCTCTCTGATTCTGTCTGTCTCTCTCTGTCTCTCTCTCTCTGTGTCTCTCTCTCTGTCTCTCTCTCTCCTTTTCCTTAAGTAGCCTCCCCTCTACCATTCTGCTCACTTATGTCACCTCTACTTCCTGTCTGTTCTCAAGAGAGCTGGGCATATCCTACCACTGACTCTTTTTAACAAATCTTTCTCTGATTTGCCATTTTGTCTGCTCCTCACTTAGATTTTTTTTTTTAATAAATAAATAAATAAACATGGCTGCTTTGTTCAACAAACTAAATTTGTCTTGCTTGTTTTGGACTGAACATATATACTAAGTATGTGTATCCATTCCAGTCAGATCATTCTGTAGTTCAGGGCATGTCTGAATTCAGTCTGTATCACATAGACCTAGAAGAATTTTGGATATGATTCCTTACCAGAGGACCCAAGTTGCTAAAATAAAATTTCTTTAAAATCTTTTAGAAATCCCACATATAATATTTCAGGAATAATTCTGTCTAACTACTTGATGTAGACAATTTTGTGCTATCTCAAACACAGTCTGGTAAACCATATAATATTTCAGAAATAATTCTGTCTAACTACCTGATGTAGATAATTTTGTGCTGTCTCAAACACAGTCTGGTAAACCCTGCTTTTGCATATAGTAATGAAGTAGCCTAGTTTTGGAGTAAACACTGTTCAGTAGTAATCTGAGACAAGTAAACACAACAGTAGAAGATTCCAAGTTTGACCCAAAAGTTTCCAAGGAAATAGGCAGTGGTTATCTTAAGATAGTTACTTGCTAATAAATGTATTGTCTGCAGAGTTTGAAGTATATCCTTACCTAAATAAAAATTCCATTGACTGATGTCCTGGAAACAGTCAATCAGTTTACAGCAAAAGAAGGACTCATGCAGGGTTATGAACATAGACATTGCTATGAATTAAGTAGCTGTGATAACATAAAAGTATATATCTCAAATTCAGCTACTGTGGTAAGTGGATCCCCAAATACTTCTAATGCAATTTTGTTACAGTAAACTATACATCCCTAAATGTTTCTAATGCAATTTGGTTACAATAAATTATGAATCAGTTCCATAGACATTCACATCAACTGTTCAACACAAGAGAAGATCTGTACCCACTGAAGCGACAATATAAAGACCAAAAGAAATACTGCAGTTTTGCAGAGACACTGATGCTAAGCAACAAGAAATGTGAAGGATTAAGTGAATTAATAATAGTTTTTATCAAGTCAATTGAAAATAAAAATTATTAATTATATGACAAAGAATTAATAATAAACAACTTAAAATTAGATACAGGATAAGACAGTTTGCCAAAATTAAGAAAACTATACATAGGTAAAATAAGTTTATTAAAGATGTAGAAATCGTACAAAGTCAATCAATATTTGACACCAATCAATTGCTAATGTCATATTACAAATTGTGTGAAACCTCCTAAAAATATCTGACAGTGATCCAGCCATCCCACATGAACTTCTAAGTTTATTTTTATAAATATTTCTCCAGGAACTTATTCTCTTTGAGAGAACAGGAATAAATACAAGGAGAACACCAACTATTGAATACCTTTGTTAGTATAAGGATTGAAGTAAAATGAAAGGAAGGCAAGAAAATTATGCATAGTGTTTATGATTGATATTCTGAAGCACTTTCCAAGGTCTAGAAGAAGATATTTGGTAAAGATTTCCTTTGAATGGATGTATGTAGGTGGAAGAAAATGGCATACTATAATTTGAAATACTCATTTTATTTTATGTAGAAACAAATATCTATTTGTTGATAATTATGTCTGTGACTCTGTGTACTTACATTATATGTATTTAGAATTCACATTTCATTTATTTATTTGTGGATAATGGCTCTAAAAATTACTAAAATTTTAAAAACACTGATTATGTTCTATGTAATTTAGATATCTTGTTTCACTTATTTTTGTGGATGATGGCTATAAAGGTTACTAAAGTTTTATAAATTAAAACTATATTCTATCTAATTCAAGGATATTCAACTTTTAACATTTCTTTTACAGTAAGAGAGACTAGGTGGTTTAAAGTACAGAAGGACTTAATGTCGTATATTAATATTTCTGGATACTCAAACTAAAGTCGTATGAAATGGAGAGTAAAATTTGCAATCTTTCTCTTTGGCTGGCTTATGCTTATTATGGCAGGACCCAGACAAAGCCAATACTGTATGATCAGGAGTTTGATACTTTTCCTACAGATGGTGGAGGTTTGCCAGAGGCTAGGGAGGGAGGACATGCTCAGTCCTTGTATTCTTGGCATTTGAGAGTTATAGCCTGACCTTATTCTCAGCTCTCTGCTTCGTTTTTGCTGCTGATTTCTGCTGAGGCAGTACCAGCTGCCTGATATGCCTGCTTCCACTGCTCTAGCTAGCATCTATTCTTCAATATGATAGATGGGATAAAGTTAAACTATAATCCAAAATGAACCATTCCTCTTAATTTCTCACTTTGTTCCATCATTTTATCACAGTGATAAAAAAGAATAATAATTATTATGGAACTTTAAATAGTATCTTCTTTGTGAATGTTTATGCAAGTTCTCTCTTTCTCTCTCTCTCTCTCTCTCCTTTCTCTCAAACAAGGGCACCATCATTCACAGCAAAACTGTGGTTTTTTCTGAAGCATCTTATTTTATACTAATTTCAACTCTTAAAGAAGCTTTGCCTAAATACTGCCACATACTGAAGTAACGATGACTAGGATTTAAATATATTAATGTCATGTAGAAATAAAATTAGAGTGATTAAAGTATCACCTGTCCCCTAAAATTATAAATTTTAGTAATAACATTTCAGCTGCTGTTGTTTTAAAATATACAATCTACTAACATGAACTTTAGCCTTTGACTTTTTGCTCTTAATTCATTTTACTTGATACTTGATCATCTAGGCTCATTATTCATGTTGTCAAAATGGAAGGACTTTTCTCTTTTTTTTTTGTGGTGAAAGCATAAATTCATGTAGGTGTTAGGGGCGAAGTAGAATTAACATATTCTACTGTTGAGTGTAGATTCAATGTAAATAAAAAGAAGTATATTGAAAAGTAATGTGGTTATCATTTTGAACATAATAATTGTGAAACAGAAATTACTTAAGTATCAGCTAAGGGATGATTAGGAAATAAAAGATATGAATATTTATTCATGAACTGTTGTTATTCATAATCTAAAAATAAAACTTTCTGCCTCAAGTTTTTGAAGTAATTATGGCACTTTTGGCCTTGGGTAATTTTATTTCGGGATCTGTTGACTATCTTTTGTACATAGTAAAATTTGTATGGGAAAAAGATAGGAAAATTATTACTCAGAATGTGGTTTCTATCACTTAGTTTTAAATAACTTTAAAGATACTCAATCTTTTCTTATTTGTGAAAAGTAGTTTATATTTTGAGCTAATCATTGTATACTATGCTAAACAGAGATGACCTACATTTAATCCTCACCCTTGTTTTGATTGATCATTTCTTCCCCGTTTATATTTGGAAAAGAATCACCTTCCACACACTTCTTAGAAAACGCCTTTCAAAACAGTTAACAGACTGATTGCTTTTGCTTGACTTGCTCAGATTTTGATATCGTTCATAGTAATAACTTTGGCTTCTGATAACTAGTTTTAAGATGAATCCCAGAGGCTGTCAAAGAGCATCAAGACTGCTCTTAACTTCAAATGAGGTGTCTAGAAAATGCCTGTTGATGCACTCACGCTGCCAGGCATGACTTCACTGCCAGGAGCTGGCATGACCTCAGTGAGGGAAAGACAAGGACATTTGTCATTCAATGAGAAAGATTACTGTGTACATATTTTAAAGACAAAAAAATGAAAATATGATGTATATATATCATATCATATTGATATATGATTTATATAAATTTTTATTATTTCAAAAAATTATTTTTTCTTCTACATGCCTCACAAAATCCAGGTTTCATAAAACCACTGATTATTTTATATAAATTCAACCTATCATCACAGTCTGTGAACTTAAATTTTATTGCAGATACAGAAGGCCACTACAGGCAAACTGTTATTGACATCTGTCTGTAATCAGTGACATTTTCAAACAGCAAACTGAAGAGAACATTGATTTTTTTTTAATTAAGGAATAATAAAACTAGTACTTTCCTATTTCAGAAGGGGAAATTACTTTTCTTTGAAATGACATGGAATGAACACATTTTGTCAATTACTCCATACTAAATCTGGCAATTTTGAAGATTTTACACATGATTCTGTTAAACTAAAACCTGGTAAGAATTTGAGCACCCTCAGCACCTTAAATATTCTGAAGTAATGTTATCTAGGTCAGTCACTAGCAGGAGATCCAGGGGAATGATGCTAGCCTTTTGCTGCAGCAATGGATAATACAGACAATAGCTAAGGGAAAAATCAGTTTTCAGTGGCTAAGTAAAAATGTAACTCCAAAGTCAATTGTCAAAATTGATGGGTTTTGATATAACAACAAATGAGAGAAGATATTCACGTGGTATGATTATCTATCGTTGCATTCATTTTTCTGCAAATGACATGAATTAATTACTTATTGCAGAAAAACCCATTTGTATACATATATTCTTCTGTTATTTGATAACGAGTTTTTCTCCCACCATTTAACAATTTTGAATAATGCTATGAAAAACAGTGTATGTAACAAAAAAGAGTCATGTGAAAGATAGGTTCATACTTCACTTCAAGTTATACTAGATTCATAGTAAACAACACAGTAAAATATTTGCAAAAGCCAGACCATTAGAATAGAACAAACACAGATAAGTTAAAATCTTGGTTTACATTTGCCAAAAAAAAAAAAAAAGAGTATTATATAATTATGTACTTGACCTTCTTCCTTTGGTGCCTGAAATTATTTTGACAAATTGAGGAAACGCTATAGGTCTAGATTCATGTAGAAAAGGACTTCATCATCTTGTGTGCTACTCTGAGACAAATCACTGATTCTGACAAAGGTATATTGCCTCAGGATTTGGCTATTCTCTTGTTTTCCTCCAAACTCTTCATTGAGGAAATAACAATTGTAGCAGGAGAGGAAGGTCTTTGAAAGTCTAGATACATTAAAAATATTCCAATAGGCCACACTTCAAAACTGGTAGCTGTGTTTGAAGTTAACATTTCTGAAGAATAAAATGTTTTGTAGAGAAAGATGATATTGACTCTGTGATATCTGTCTATGTTTATTTCTATCAATTCTAAGAAGAGAATTTTCTTCAAGTCTAGAATAATTAATGATTATTTCATAAGAATTTATAAAACTTAAATGTGCTATTATTTACACAGCACTTTGGAAAATTCTCAGTGAATGCTTGGAACTCACCAAATACTGAAGACTCACTCTTACATTTCAAGTAATATTTTAAACTCCTTGTTTACATTAAATTTCCCTTATATATATCTTTGTAAACAAACTAAGTGTAAAAGTTTCTCTTTCAACCCAGAAAGCAAGGACATTTTCATTACAGAACCTTTTACTTTTTTAAGTAGTTTCATGTGGAAGGCTCTTCCAGACATAAAGTTTAAGAACTAATAGTCACAGAGCATAGCTGTTTAAATAAAGTCACTATAAATTTTACTTCAGTCGATAAAAATAGCTATGACTTAAAAAATCAGTCCACACTTCCTAGAGTATAGATAGTGTTATATAAAAGAGCAGAATATTTATTAAAAGGAAAATTCTTTCCAAAGTGTTTCAGTGGCCTTTTGATGTTGTTTGATTTGTTATTTTATCAGTCGGACACTATGATAATTTTAAGTGAAGTCAACGAAAGCTTATTTACAATAGAGAAATCTCATCTTATTTCTGTGCAATCCATCACTCATCTACTTTAATATTTACCAACAATGCTTGCATCCAAGTTTCTGAAAGCCTTGTTATAAGACACTATCCTCTATCATTGTATGCATTACTATTGGTGGTATTCTGGCTATTTGAAAAGAAAGAAGCTGTGGTATTAAATGCACAGTAGGGACCAAATATCCATTTAGCTTTTCTTTTTAAAGTTATCTGTGTTTTTAAACTACCTGTGATTATTGTTTAAAAGATATATCAGATTTTGTAGCCCTGGTTAAAACCTCCTCCTCTAGTTCAAATAGTTCCAAATGCAATGGGATAAAGCAGTAAATTGCAGGCAGTGGCTTACAAGGATTTAGGTAGTTGCTAATCTCCTTAATATCATATAATTTCCATGTCACATCCAATTGCTTCACATATTATGACACAATGTTGTTGTCAACAAAGTTCAAACTTGAAACTGTGCAATCAAGATATACAATCCAAAGTTCAAAATGTCTCATAGTGTATTAAATAAGTTTCAACTTTATTTTTTTGCTGTGTTTATACCTATTCTCAGCAGCATGCTAATGGTAAGCTATTGGATGAATTCATTTAGTACAAGTACCAAATGCATGTGTTTCAGTTCTTTCCAGTTCTTTCCTTGGAGATCTTGAAATAGATTCTGTCTCTTCCTGAGTCATTTTTTTAAATAATATTTTCACATATTTTCCCCATAAACATCATTTAATGATCTATTCAGAAAGAATTTTCTGTAAAATAGCCTTCACAAGTTAGAAAATATAAAATTGTTTTCACATTCGTGCAACCATTATGATTATAAATTAATGTCCCTTGGATAATTTAATATAAAATTAAGAGTATATTACTTTTTCTATATTTTACTTTAAGTATATAAATACATGAAAAGAAAGCTAGCATATATATGATATTTATTTGAATATAATATATGTATATATTATATACATATTTATACTTATATAAGGATATATAATATGAGCAGATATTATTTAATATATAAACAATATTAATAGATAATTTTAATTAATTAAGGTGATTAATATTTTTATATAACTCTCTGAGGTTTTCTTATTTACAACTAGTCTGCCTTCAATAACCTTTCTCTACATAGTGTCATACTCTTTGTGATGCTTTGTAGACATGCTTACATGTTGAAATCTTGCTTAATCTCCTATAACACAACGAACAGTGATTCTTTACTTACTGATGTACAAATCTATCATATTAGGTTTTTTTAATCATTTATTTATTATTTATTTATTTATTTATTTATTTATTTATTTATACACTCCATATTTTAACCCTTCCCCCATCCACCCTCGGACCGTTCCACATCCCATACCTCCTCCTCGCACCCCCAACTCCTTTTCTACGGGGATGACTCTACCCTCCAGCCCCTACCCACTTGACCTCTAAACTCTTTGAGGCCTCCAGTCTCTTGAGGGTGAGTTGTATCTTCTCTGACCTAGACCAGGCAGTCCTCTGCTGTATATGAGTTGGGAGCCTCATATCAGCTGGTGTGTGCTGTCTGGCTGGTGGTCCAGTGTTTGAGATATCTCAGGGATTCATTCTTTTCATTCATTCCACTTTATTGCTACCTGGTAATATCAAATTATGTAAATATTCAGGTTCACTTTGAGACTAGAGACACAAAAATTTAAAATCATTACAAAATGAAAAACCGATGAAACCTTGTCTTTCAGCAAGTTCATCACTTTTAGGAAAAAAGAAATTTAAAACTTGCAAAGCCAATGAGTGCACACACAGAGGCCATTAAGGGCCTCATGAAGCCCAAGACGTGGAAGGGCCCTAGGAGCAAACTAGGAAACCTTGCTTTCATTGCTCACCCCAAGCTTGGGAAGCAGATTCGAAGCTACATGGCCAAGGGTCATAGACTCTGCCAACTAAAGCCCAAAGCTCAAATCAAGGCAAAGGCTGCAATTCCATCTAAGGCCCAGGCTTCAGCTCTAGCTCAGGCTTCCACAGCTGCCCAGGCCCCTATGAAGGGCCCATAGAAAAGGCTCCTGCCAGTGTAAAGAGAGATGGACTATTGTAACATCACCATCTACACACTCTCTGCAGATGACCAGTGTCCTATGCTGATTTTACAAATAAATGTGCAGCATGATCATTTAAAATAAAAAAGGAAAGAAAAGAGTAAAACAAATAACAATAAATAGTTTTAACTTTGCTTATCACAAAGATGTATACATGTCATAAATAAATTCAACAAAATTAACTCATGTAACTCTCATATTCACTAAGGAGAAAAACATTTCATGCTCATCAACTTAACTTATATTTCAAAATTCAATATAAGATATATGAAGAATCAATATCAAGAAATTATACACAAAATTCACAAAGTGTATGTAGTAGACACAGAAAGTAAACACAAAACTAATTTATGTTGTATTTTCACTTATAAATTCAATGACATTAGCTACGGGTGTACTAAGCAATGTTGGTTTTATTTTAGCAATGTGCATATGTGATGATAATAGAAATAATCAGTTTACTTTCAATGTATAAATTCAAATATATTTAAGTATAGTTTTGAGAAATATTCTAAAATCATAAGATCAAAGAAAACAATAAGCACAGTGATTAGTAAAATAGGTACATTCTATTTATGAGCAGAAATAAATTAGATATAGGAAATATGGAAATAAATACGCAAAATATATAAAAGTAATATAAATTATTGAATAATTTTCTTCTGTTACTAAAATAGAATAATGTTCATTGAGAAAACAGGTCAAGTAAAGCTTCCACGGGACTGCTGACTTTTTTTTTTTTTTTAATTTTGTCTTATTGAAAATTATAGGAATATTTAATAACCCAATAATTGATGTCTATTTTCCTAGTCCATTTGACACACCATGGTTAAATAAAATAAAATGAGTGACTTTTAAAAATATAGATTAATGTCTCCCTGTGGGGGTGCTGGAAAATGTGAGATTTATGTAACTGAGGATACAGATCTGTTAAAAATCAATTTTTTATTGAAAATTGATGTTTTTCATACAATATATTCTTCCTATCACACTTCATTCCTGACCCTCCCACTTTTCAACTCCCCAAATTTAAATCCTTTCTAGCCATCTTAAGTTAACAAAAAACCTGTATATAATAGTAATTAATAATAATATTAATGAATATAAGATAAAAAAACAAGCATAATAAATAGTACAGCAAAGAAACAAAAACAGTCAAAAAAGAAAATAAGCACAAGAAATTTTTATAGATTCAATGACACACACATTGCCACACACAAAAAATTTCTAAAAGTAAAAATTGAAAACAATTACTAGTAAGAAAAAGAACTGCAGGGTAAGAAACCCAAAGAGTGGAAATGTGCCTAGAAACATCCCAAAAGAACTTTGACTGTGTTTTGTCTTGGCCATCTGCTGCTGTACATAGAGCCTGGCCTTAGAGGAGTTTGTGTGTCCAGTGGGATTCTGGAAATATCCTTTTAATGAAGTTCAGAAATGGAGACTCACAGCTGTGTTCTCACACTCTTTTACCCTCAAGCAGTGGACAAAAACACTCGGTCAGGTCTACTTTATAATGGAGCTAATCCAAGTCATAGTCTTCTGCAACCACACAATAAAATCTGAAAAAGCTCTAATGCCCAATAATGTCAATGCCAGAGGTTAAACATGCAAAGAAACATGTGGTTTCAAGATAACACTTATATTGGAATTTAGTTTAAAAAATCTATCCTAATGATACTCTGATATACTCTTAGGACAGTGTTTTGCTCAGCCATCATCAGTGAAACTTCCTCCTGCAGCAGCTAAGAACAACTGTATAGATCCACAGCCAATGGAAACTGAGAAACTGCAGATCACTCAGCCCTAAACTGGGTATCTCCATCAAATCTCTTCCCTCAGAAGAGAAGGGAACCTTGGGAAAGAGGAGGCAAAAAAGAATGCATGAGCCAGAAGGGATAGAGGACCCCAAAAAAAGCAATCAATAGGGGCAAAGCTTTTATGAACTCACCAAGATGGGAACAGAATGCACAGGGGCTGCACAGATGTGCACCAGTTCCTCTGTGTATAGATTATGGCTCCCATTTTGGTGTTTGTATGAGATTCCTAAGTAAGCAAATGAGTGGCACTTTGATGTTCGTGCTTTCCTTTGGGCTTTTTTCCTTCTACTGGTGTGTCTTGGCCAACTTTGATCTAATAGTCTTTGTTTTATCTTACTGTGTTTTATTTTCTTATACGTAAAAAATGAATGAATGGTGGATCAGTCTCGAGGAGTATTGGGGGGGTCAGGCAGTTACCACTGTTGCTGCCTCCCTAACCCTGATCCCCTGATACTCCTGGAGACTGATCCACCAACCAAAGAATACACACGGTGGGACCCATGGGGCTGGCCATATATGGGGCAGAGGAGGGTTTTGTTACCCATCAGGGGGAGGATAGGCCCTTGGGCCTGAGGGTGTTAAATCTCCCAGTAGAGGAGAATGCCAAGGAGGGAAGATGAGAGTGGGTGGGTGGGTGGGTGGATGGGAGAATACCCCCATAGTGGCAGGCAGAGGGGGAAGGAAATGGGGAGGGTTTTAAAGTATGAAAAATAAAAAAAAGAATAAATGAATGAATGAATGAAAACCTAGCTATTACAATGTTCTACCTGATGGAAGAGGAAAAATCAGTTGTTTTTCTAATGAAGTTTTACTAGATATACTTACCACTCCAGTATAGATCTCATGTTCAGCAGCAATTGAAGAAAATTTAATAGACTCCGTGAGTTGTTTTTATTTTTTTCTCTTCTTTCTCTTGCTTTGTTTTTGTGTGTATGCTTTTATTTAGTTATTTGGGGTGTTTTTTCCTTTTTTCCTTTCTTATCTTTTTGTTGGTGTTTTGTTTAGTGTTAGTGGTTTTAGGGAATTTTGTTTTTATACTTGGTTATTATATTTAGGTGGGTAAGGAGAGAAACTGAAAGGACTTGGGGAGGGTAAGAATACGATCAAAAGATAACTAAATTGAAAAATTGTTTTTAACCCCCCATGGGAATGGGCAAAGAAAGACCTTGGAGGTAGTGTTCTTACATCAGTCAGTGGCAGAGCAGTTGGCAGTCCTTTGCTTTTCCTAGCTTGATGCCTGACTCTGTGGCCCAAGTTGTTTTATGCCTATGACACATAAAAATCAAATCAAATCTAATCAAATTAAATCAAATGAAGCCCAGGCAAAACAGTGCAGGAAGAAGACAGACAGAGACCTGCATGTCTGTGGGCTACTTGCCTGGTCCTGCCCTCTGGCACACAGCACAGGTGGGTATGTCATAGACATACAGAGTCCTCCCTAACATGGAGCATCACAATAAGGGAGGACGATGACAGACAGAGATCTGTGGTCTACCATGCCACCCTAAAACCTACCCTCAGGCCACAGCATAGCCAGGCCTGCTTGCTACCAGCCCAGATAGCAGACTCAGGATGCAAAGGAAGCCACCATAGTGGACAGACTGAAGAAAAGAGAAGTGGAACAGCCTAAGCATTATGAAGAGAGAAGAAACTGGAGACAGGAGAATGGAGAGGAGGAGACTGTTGTGAGCAGCTTCTTTGATACCTGGGGGCTTGGTGTGGTTCCAGGTTGAACTGCCACTAAGGGCCATATCTGAGTCTGTGTGGCAGAGGGCTGTGGTGTTGATATCCATGGCTCATTTTACCACTGGAGAACATTCAGATGTCCCTAGTTAAGGCAGCCTCTAGGGACAGAGTTAATGTGCAGAACTGGCTCCAGCCCTCATTGGCTATGGGCCTCTCCTCTAGTCAGTGGCAGCACTTGGGAGAATAAGCCCTGTGCCACTCTAAGGCAGCACCGTAGAGTTGCCAGGGTGTTGGTGAGCTGGTGTCCAGGTGTGAGTGTGAGAAAGCTCACTCCATCAGTTGGGAAGTCTGCCCACAGGGTCATGATCATGGGAGAGCTAGCCCTACCCATCTCCAGATGCAGCACTCAGAAGAAGTTGGCAGTGAACTTTGTCTGGCTAACAGCAGAGATGACCCTGGTGGTAGGGGTGGGGGACAAGCCATCCCTAAAAGTAGGAGCATGGGAGAGCAGGCCCTGCCAACAGTCTGTCATAAGTGTCCTGGGTGTGTTGGTAACACTCTCCTCTCTCTTACCCTAAGCTACTTGTGACAGTTGGGATAGCTAGCACTGAGGTGATGAATGCAAGTGAGCTGGATCTGTCTCTCATAATTTACATCAGTGAGGATAGTGGGCCCTGAATCTGGTTTGAGCAGCACAATAGAGTGGCCCTGGTGGCAGGTGTATAGTCCCTGGGTGTGGGTAAGGGAGAGCTATCCATGCCACTCTTTTGCCATTAGGTCGTCTTAGTCTCTGGGAGGAAGTAAGATGCCCTCCACCTATTAACAGTTTGCTACCTGAGACAGTTAGAAAAGCTGAACCTGGGGTCATGAGATGAGAGAGCTACCCTGCCCCTCCAGTACTACTCCAGCTAAGCAACCAATGCTACCAGCAGGAGGCAGGGTCAGTTCCACAGTGCTGCCTTTTCCACGTGCTACAGCCTTTGAGGGGCTGAGCCAGCTCTCCCTGTCTCACACCCTCAGGGCTGGCTCACCTGCAGCCTTTCCAAAAGATTCAGTTCTGGCATACTGTTCAGGCAAGGTGTGGGGCCAGCTTTCCTGACTGTTATAGCCAGTGAGGGGACATGCAAATGAATGCCTGTGCTTGGACTGCTCCTACCTGCATATTCATGCAAGAGGAAGGCAGAGAAGAACATGGCTATGTTTCTTTACCTATCACCATTTATTTCCTTGACACAAGGTCTGTTGCCAAGTTGGAATTTCTTTTCAGCTTGCTGGTCAACAAACTGCCACAAGGCACAGGCATGGAATAGCACTACTGAGAAGACCCCACATACCCAGAGACTCTGGATGCCAGTACAATGGACAAATAATTGGTAGAGAGTTGTAAAAGAAAATGAAGCACAAGGATATGTACACAATGAAATGAGAGTAGTGATTGGAAAAGTCAGTGAAGCTATCTAATGCCATGGTGAGCTTCAGGCTCATCCTGTCACCAACAGCCATGTCTGTGCCAATAGTCCTGAAGCAGCAAAACCTGTTATCACTAAAGTCCAGGAGAATGTCCATGGTCTGGCCCACTCCATAGTGACATATTGATATCTGACAACTGTACAAATCTGGCTCACCCCTTGCCTGAGAATCATGGGAAAGTTGGCCCTGAAGAAATGAGAGCCAGACAGCCACCCCTGCCCTTTGCCAGATGCAGCATTCATGGGACTGGACCCAGCTCTTTACTCAGGAAACACAGTAATCCAACAATTATGCAACATGCCATAGCATGGGCAAAAGGGAGAAGCATTAATCTCAGTTGCCCCTTGCCACCTATTGCTGGTGGAAGAACTGGCCCAGAGGTCATGAAGGCTGAACCTGCATCTCTCCAGTTGCAGCACTAGGGAAAGCAGTCTTGTACCCCACCTGACCAGAAGAGTAGAACTTAGGGGTCTGTGAGGTGGCCCTGTGGATGTGGGCTCTGTAGAGCTAACTGCCTCTGCCTCTTGTTTGACATGGAATAGAGAGTGAGAAAGGCCCTCCCTCTTCCCATCCCCTTGCCATTTGTGGCAGGCAAGAGAGCTGGACCCGAGTCATGAGAGCTGACCCTGCTTCTAACTGGCTACAGCACTCTAGAGATGAAGCCTTGCTGGGGTTGTGGCCAAGCTAACAAGTGCGCATGATGGTGGAAGAACTGGCTCTGCACCTTGCTGGCTGCAGCATTGGATGTTCTACCGTGGCATTGCTAGAGAGTACTTCCTGGTGGTGTGAGTGTGGGACATCTGGCTGTCTGAACCACTTAGCTACCACTCAGGCGAGATCCAGGGCTTTGACTTGGTTCATCCCAACATCTACTGAATCTAAGAACTGCTGGAGAAGGGGGTCAGGCCTACAGACCCAAAGCGGCAGGATCTCCATAACAAAGAACAAGAGGATATCTGAGAGAAGTCCTGATGAGGGCCCAGTATTGTTAGTCTAACAAAAGCCACAGACCTTGAATCACATCAATGATTCTTTGTAATGAATATTTGCAAGTAAAGAATTATACAAATTTATACAAAAGGTTATACTGTGGGACACACTGTGACACTACAGTTTCCACAGGAGATTTCTCTTCTTTTTGGGTAGAGTTGAAAGAGCAGAGCATGTGTACAAAGGCACAAGGAGATGAGTGGGTTGGGGTGCATAATGTGAATTTCACAAAGAATCAATAAAAAGTTTAAAAAGCATTTATCATTCAGCTACAGTGCCAGCCTCAAGAAACTTCACAATATGAGCAATTTTACTACCTCCATGAAACATTTATACTGTTTCAGATAAACATTTAATTATGTTTTCTATAGGCATATGCAAACATTATTTACATATGTACAGTTAAATGATTGTGTGCCTGAGTAATCAAGCCTCATCAATCTTTTCTAGGATACTTCAGTATTTTCTGACAAAGATATCAAATTTCTGATATATGAATAATATACACATAATTTTGGATCATGTAAATAGTTACATAATTTGACACTTACTTTTTTTCAGTATTCTGAAGCTAGATAAAAGCATTTATTCAAGACAAATACGAAAACAAACTGCAAACTTTAAGTTAAAGTGAAGATTGTTCTTTTGACAGCTTAACTATCTAATTCTGTGACATTGCTGCAAAGAGGAAGAAATAAGACAAAATTACACTTAAGATGTTTTGAAATATCCTCTTCGATGATCAGTTTTATCTTGCACAATATCTATATCCATCATAAATTTAAAAATCACTTGGAAATTGCATCACTTTGCTTCTTTGTGAGAAACAACTGCAGTATATTTTGCATTGTTTCACTTTTCTTTGTGAAATTAAACCATGTATTAATTATTGTATTAAGCAATGTTAATACAATAACTTATATAATACAATTAATTATTGTATTAAGCAATGTTAATACATTGCTTAATAGAAGTTAATAATTGAAATTTTATTAAAATTTCTAAAACAAAATTTATTGCAGTAACTGGAAGTTTGCTCTCTTGTAAAAAAAGAGCATATTTTATTTGTTTCTTTACTTATTTTGTTTTTAAGTATACTTAAGTTATTTTAAAATTCTTTAATCTTTAGGAACTGGATTTGAAGGCACTCGTAACTGAATGAAAGCATTCTTAACTACTGTACCATTTATCCGGCCTCCTCTACGCACATCTTTACCATTTAGGCCAGGTTCTTATACTTTTTGTCTTAGTTATTTTAATTTATATTTTAGTTTATATGTAACTGTATTCATTTGCTTGCATGTATGTCTGTGTACCTGTTGCATAGACAGTCCCAAAGGCGACCAGAAGATTGTGTCGAATACCTTGGAGCTGGAGATATAGGCAAGTAAAAGTTGGTAAGAGAGTTCTGGATATTGTATACATGCCTTCTTGATAGCAGACAGTAATTTTAATTGTCAAGTGATCTGTTTAGTACTTGCCTTTTCTTTTTCCTGTTGCTGTCAATAATTTTTATCAAATCTGACCATCTATGTCTCAAACATAAGAACACCCAAGTTTTAAAAACCTTTTTTTTGCAAAACTTTCTTTATTAATACGTGATTAAATCATGTATTAAACTTCACTCACTGATATTGGGAGACTTCAGTGCCCCTGTATCACCAATGGACAGGTCATCCAGACAGAAACTAAATGCGAAAATGTGGGAGCTAACAGATTTATAAACCAAATGAACCTAAGAGATACTTTCAGAACATTTCATTCAGACACTAAAGAAGATACCTTCTTCTCAGAACCTCATTGAACTTTCTCTAAATTGTCCAGGTACTTGAACACAAAACAAGTCTCAACAGATATAAGAAAATGGGAATAACATTTTGCATCCTATCGGACCAACATGGATTAAGCTGGATATCAATAACAGCAGATACAAAAGTGTTTTAAAACTAAGGAAGCCTGAACAGCTCTTTACTGAATGAAAGCTGTAGCATGGCAAAAATAAAGAAGTTAGAATTCCTAGACTTCGTTCAAATGAATACACAACATACTTAAACTTGCAGGACACAATTAAAGTGGGCAAATAAGAAAGTTCATAACCATAATTGGTTTCGTACATAAATTGTTGAGACTTCATGGTAGCAATTTAAAAGCACACCTGAAAGCTATAGATCAAAAAGAAGTGAGGTCATATAAGAGGAGGAGATGGCAAGAAATAAACAAATTAGGGGCTGAGATCAATAAAAGAGAACAATACAAAGAATGAATAAAACAAAGAGTGTGTTCTTTGAAAAATCAACAAGATAGATAAAAACATCTAAATGAACTAAAAGATGGAAAATAGTATCAAAATTAATGAAATCAGAAATGAATAGAGGAGGTAAAAACAGACATGGAAAAACACTGGAGAATAATGACATACTTTAAAAACCTGTACTCCACCCAAAGTGGAAAATCTAAAAGAGATGAAATTTTTTCTCTACAGGTACCACTTACCAAAGTAAAATCAAGATCAGACAACAAGTCAACTATGCCTATAACACCTAAGGAAGTAGTAGCATTCATTAAAAACTTCAACCTCCCAAAAAGTCCAAGGCCAGTTTTAGCTCAGATTTCTATCAAACTTTCAAAGATGAGTTAACACCAATATTCATCAAAGTATTCTGCAAAATACAATAAAAAAGCACATTGTGAAATATATTTCAGAAGGCAATAATTACCCTGATATCCAAACCACATTAAAACTTGACAAAGAAAGAAAGGTAAACTAAAATTCTCTTATGAAATTAAATGCAAAAATAAGCAATAAAACACTTGTAAACTGAATTCAAAAACGTATAAAAAAACTCATAAACTGTGATCAAGTAGGCTTTGTACAAGTGACCAGGGATGGTTCAACATACAAAAATCAAAATGTTCACTCCACTGTTTAAATATAATGAAAGAAATATAAAAACAATCACATAAAATATAAACAAGCCAATAACATTCAGACAAAAATAAATCAATGATATCTCACTGGATGCTTCCCTCCCTACAAAAAAATCTTTTTTTTTTTTTTAATTTGAGACAGTGTTTCTCTGTGTAGCCCTGGTTGTCCTGGAACTCACTCAGTAGACCAGGCTGCCCTCAAATGCAGAAATCCGCCTGCCTCTGCCTCCCAAGTGCTGGGATTAAAGGCGTGTGCCACCACCGCCCAGCCAAAAATAAAATTAAAAAACAAATTTTTTTGACAATCATTCATAATTAAAGTACTATAGAGATTAGGATAAAAGGGACATATCTAGGCATAATAGGGGCAGGTTATAGCAAGTATATAGGCAAAATCAAATGTAATAAAGAGAAACTCAAACAATTCCACCAAAATGAAAGGGAAAAAGGTTGTCTTCACTGTGTCTTGACATTTTCTCTTCAGTACCTGAAATTTTAGCTAAAGCAATAAGACAACTGAAGAAGGGGACAGAAACTGGAAAAGAAGAACTCAAAATATCATTATTTGATAATTTTATATGATAGTATATGTAAGTGACCCTAAAATTCTATAAGGAAACCTTTCAATTTGACAAATATTTTCAGTAAAGTGTCTGGATACCAGATGAGTGTCACTCATATGTACAAAGGCAGGTGACATATGGATAAAAAATTAGGAAACAACAACCTTAACAATAGCCTCAACTAATAGATAGATTAATGTAAATTCCAATACAATTTAATTATAGATTTTTAAATGAGAAATCTCTACTTCCCGTGAAAAGCCAAAAACCTTAGGATGTTGAAAACAATCCTGAACCATAAATAGATTGCTGAAGTTATCACCATACCTGATATCAAATTGTGCTACAGAGCTATAATAATAAATAAAATCTCATAATATTGAAGGAAAACAAATAAGACATGTTGTTGGATGGCATCAAACTGATGACTCAGAAATATATTCACAAAGCTATGGACATCTGAGTTTTGATAAATAAGCAAAAAATACGCACTTGAAAGATTAAAGCATCTTCCACAAATAGTGCTGGTCATACTGGATGTCTGCATGTAGAATAATGAAAATATATCCATATCTATAACCTGGCACAACAGTCAAGTCTAAGTGGTCCAAAGATGTCAACATGAAACAATACACAAGGAACCTGATAGAAGAAAAAGTGGGGAATAAGAGATTGCTTTCTGAACATAACACCAATAATACAGGTTTTAGGATCAGGACCTCATGGAAAAGTTTTGTACCGAAAAGGACTGTGTAAATTGAAAGAAAAAAAAAAAACCAGTCTACAGAATGGGAAAATGTTTTCATCAACTCCATATCTATAGAGGTCTAATATCTAAAATATATAAAGAACTCCAAAAGTAGATATAAAAAAAAATATGAAATGGTGTACAGATGTAAACAGAGAACTCTCAACAGAAGAATTTCAAATGGCTGAGAAACACTTATTAAAAGTTACTCATTATAGAAATGCAAATCAAAACTAAATTGGGATTCCATCTTATACTTGTCAAAAGGGCTAAGATCAATAACACAAGTGACAGCTCATGCACTGTAGGACGTGGAGCAAGGAGATGATAATTGAATTTCTGGTAGGAGTGCAAACCGTTAAGGCCACTGTGGAAATCAACATATATTTTCCTCAGTGTAAATATAACTGTCACCTTTACTTCCTGAGAGGAAGGGATGAGAAAAGATTCATACTCAAGATTTATAAATTAATAGCATGAGCTCATCGCAGAGCATTTAGTTTTCTGTGCTAACTATTCCTGGGCCTATCCCTGTGGGACCAAACTAGCGCAGTGTAAAGAAGCTCCATGAGTCAGTGTCAGTCACTGGCTCTTTGGCTCTGTGTGGACAGGAGACACACAGGAAGTGGCTATGTGCTCTTCTACAGTCTGGTGGTTGGCCTGGGGAATGCCAGCAGCCAGCTCTGGAGTTCCCATAGTTGGACATCTCAGAAGTTGAAGGATGCCATGGGAGCTGGGACCAAAGGGCTGCAGAGTGCAGATGGCCTCCTGCTGCCTTTTCAGAAGTTGAATGAAAAGCAAATAGTGTAAAGAGATATTTAAAGGGCAATAGTCACTAAATTTTAAATCATCATAATGATTATGCTCCTCTATAACTTACTTTAATTTTGGGTTTATTCAAATAAGAAGGTAGTTATAAGGTAAATTAGACAAGAAAATCTTGGAAAAATTTTTGGATTCTGACATGTGAATGACTTTATAATTTTTAGTCTATACTTTTTGTTTGTTTTAAAGGTTTTTAATATGTTTTTAAAAACCTTATAATCTTAAGAGAATACAGAATAAATGAACACAGATGCCATTAACAAAAAAAGTAAAAATAAATTAAAAAATTAAAATGTAACGTTATTTATTCTGGATTTTGATGCTTTCTGTTACAGATTGAATTTATTAATAAGGATTTAAGTCTTTGAGTTTTCAGTAGCTACAGGAATGTTTTGTTTTTGTTTTTTGTATGTATGGGCAACACCACATGCTGATATTGCAAGTAGATTTTCTATTTCTGCAAGCTAAAACATACATTTAAAGTCTTATTGATTATCAAATGAAGACTTGTTTTAATTTAAAGTGATTTTATGTAATATCAATAATTTAATTTCATTATAAAATCTCTCAATTTTCTAAAATAATATATATATATATAGAAAGAGAGAGATAGATATTATATTTCTATACAGTTATGACCTTAATAGATAACCATTACAAAGAATCATAGGCATCATCACCCAAACAATGTTAATAACTTTGAATCACTAAAACTAGAGAATTCCCATGGCACCATGAAAATACAGTCTCCCCTGTTTCTGTAAAGATTTTTGCTTCCTCCAACTAGTTATATTGCTTGATTTACTTTCTGAGAGATAAAATGATTATCATAACTTTAAATTATAACTAATAATTAAAGTATTATTATGAATATTGAATTTTTTAAAAATTTGAGGAATCTTAAAGACCTTAATTTCATTTAATATTATTATTAGTGCATGGTAAGTTACATCATGATTAACTGTATTTTGTTTTTTTTAGTTTTGTGTATTAGTTATGCTTCTCTAATTCTATAATTCAACATAAATATTGTTATTCAACTGATTTATAGGTTAAAAGATCACAGGAGATAGCTGTGTGTGAGAAAATCAGCCATTGTATGTTCTCAGAGTATGCAAACATGTATAAAAACAGAGCCGAACATTGTCCTTTGTTAATCCCATGAGGATTTCTACAGTATTCATGTTGGCCAAGATATCTCATCAGGAAGCATGAAGGCTAGAATTTGTATTGCTGTATCAGTAATTCACAGTAAAAGTCCTTGAAATTCCCAGCAGAAAACATAATCTCCCAAGAGGGGTGATTATAGTCACTGAAACTAAGTCCCTAGAAATTCTTTAAGCTATTATAAATTGTTACCAGTTAGCAACCCAATCTCACAAGCTCACAGAACAAAAAATGCATTTATCTGAGCAGCCAAAGAAATTTCAGAGTAATATCTAAAAGATGAATAAGCACTAAAATTTTATTAGGAATAATTAAATGCATTCTATTTCACAGGATCACGATCTGCGTTAGTATTTCAAATGTGTAACAAGATTTGGGGATTGCTTTAATTAGGCAAGGAATGTCCTTCCCCCAAAATTTAAATGTACTTAAAATTGTAAGTATTGCATATTGAGAAATTCTAACATTTTGAAGACAGGTATTTAGGACAGTAAAGCATAAATAAAAATAGAACTTATCTTATAAATCCTCTGATTTTGACTTTTTAAATAAATATTCATTATATTATCCACCACAATGAAGACTAGGAGTTTAGCCTCATATCTTCCCTGCACAATTTGTCAGTCCTAAAATAATACATTCAAGAAACATTATAGAGACTGAAAATTTTCTTTATGTATTTAGGAGTATATACATTTGTAACAATAAATAATTTAAAAGCCCTGAATTTGAAAGAGAACAAGAAAGAATGTATAGAAGGGTTTGAAGGAAGGAAGCAGAAGGGAGAAATGGTATAATATGATTATATTCTCAAAAATTAAAATAACAATTTCAAAAAGATTCAAAATAACAAAAAAACACAAATAGAATAAAATATCTTGCCAAATGGCACTCAACTATTCTTCCTAAAAGACATAGGCCAACAGGTCATGCCCAGCTTCCATCCTCTTTCATGCAATCACTGATAAGGTTTTGTAGACAAATTATTTGAAGACATGGGTAGAATAAAAGTTAGATGAAGTATAAGTCCTAGTAGTCACTCATTATTATTCAATCTAAATTACCAGGAATAACTGATAAAATAAATTTTGCCTCCTTTAAATATTTATTTCTATACTCAAGTCACAAATACATAATTTTATACACACACAGAAAAAGAAGCAATAATCTGTGCAGTTACCAAAATACCTACTATCAGGAAATTTTTGTCACAGTGACAAGTGTCAAATGGACTTTACATATATTATTTTGAATAGTAACTTGTTATTGCCTGATTATTATAATCCATGATATTTCTGATTATTATTCTTCAGTTTTTTCTTATACAAGATACTCTAGTAATTATTTTTATATATTTTTTTTCTTTTGTACTGGCCAGTTCTTATGTCAATCTGACACAAGCTAGAGTCATTTTGAAAGAGAAAATCTCAAAGAACATTATTTTCCCACAAGATGGGCCTGTCGTCAAAATTAAGGTGCAGTATATTAATTGATGATGGATGTGAGTGGGGCCAGATAATAATTTGCAGTACTACCTCTAGGCAGGTTTTCCTGGATGCTATAAAAATCAAATGTAGGTAGCCATGTGTAGCAAGACAGTAAGCAGAATTACTCCATAGCCATATCATACTCCATATCAACTCCTACCTTCATATTTCTTCCTTGTTAGAGATTTTGCCCATAGATTAAACAACAATGGAGGAATTTGTCCTGAGAGATATAAGCTAAAATAAACCTTTACCCCCCAAATTACTTGGGATCATAGTGCTTATCATAAAACAAGCAGTCCTAAGTAAGACACTTCTCTGTTTTATGTGGATCTCACTAATTCCTCCTAGTCAATTTTAAAGTCTGTAATTGCAGTATAAGAAGTAACTAAATGTTTAAGATGTTTGCACATATAAAATTCTAAATTTTCTTCTGAAATTTATTTTATTTTTATTTTTAAGAAATCTCAAATATTCTCTCCACTGCACAGATCTAAGAATGCTTGGAATCTAAGAACAGAGCTCCACCAAGAATCTCAGTCAGCCCAATAACCATTGGGTGTTGAGACCTAGAAGAAAGGGACTTCAGTACTGGAAGACAAGGCATATCTGCTCTACAACCAGAAGATTTAGGTTCACAGTAAATAAAAACCCAACCCTATGCACCCCTTCAAATATGGCTAAATAAACACACCAGTGAACACTAAAATTCATCAAGAAATACCAGAAGCTATGTAAATCCAGATAGCTACTTCCAGGTCCTACTTAAAAATCTTGAACCAAGACAATATGCCTGTTCTGAAAACCTGTATGAATACTGTTATTTATCCTGATAAAAGCAGTTTAGGTGAATAATAAAATGGTAACATAATAATAAGCATGCATGCATGTAAGTATATATGTGTATGTGTGTGTGTGTGTGCATGTGTTACATGTGTGTGTTTGTGGGTTTTTTGTGTACTATATACATCTATAAGAGTATGCATATAAACAGACACACACACACACACACACATATATGTGCATGAAAAGCATTAAGGAGAATATGAATAAATGTCTCAATAAATAACGAAAATAATCAACCCATTGGATGAAATAACAAAAAAATTTCAAGATATAAAACTAGACCTGAACAAAAAGAAAATTACTAAAGAAAAGCTAAACTGAATTCAAATTGAAAAAAATAAAACCTCAGGAATTGCTTCTCCTCCCATTGATGCTCAACAAGACCATCCTCTGTGATATATGCGGCTGAAGCCATGGGTCCCTTCATGTGTACTCTTTGTTTGATGGTTGGTTCTATGAATAATTGATACCACAGTGTAGGGGAATGACAGAGTGGGGAGGTAGGAGTGGGTGGGTGGGTGAGAGAGGAACACCCTCATAGAAGCAGGGGGAGTGGGGATGAGATATGGGATTTCCAGAGGGGAAACTAGGGAAGGGGATAACACTTAAAATGTAAATGCATAAAATATCCAATTAAAAAAACTCAGAGATAATTTATAGTAGCATACTGAATGAAGCTGAAGAGAAAACTTTAGGTTTTGAAGACATAGTAGAAGATGAAATAGACTGGTCAGTTAAATAAAACATCAAATCTAAAAGATAATTCCAGTCCAAAACAAACAAATAACTCCTTGAAATTTTAATACCATTAAAAATATATATCATAAATTCAGTAAGTGTGTTTTAACAAAATCAAAAGATTTCCATTATAAGGAAAATGTCTACTAAGGTTCAAGAGGTATGCAGAACACTAAACAGAATGTAAGAAAAATGACATTCATATCAACTCATGATGACCAAAACACTAAATGTAGGGAGCAAACACAATAGATAATAAAATCTAGAAGAGGACAAGACCAAGGTAAATATGAAGGCAGGATCATTTGCCTAACATTCAGGGAAGGCTAAGTGACAAAAGTCCCTAGACCCAATATTAAATACATTCTAACCCTAGTTTCAACCCAGGCTACTTGACATAGCATAATTGTCAGTAACACTAAAGAGAAGGAACATATTTCATAATAATAAAAGTTTAAAAAAATCTATCAAACCAATTCTATTGAAAATACTGCAAGGAAATATTAGTCTGTAGAAGAGCTTAACTTTATCAAAGAGGAAAAAATGAGTAAGTAATCCCAGAACAGTTAACAGATTAGTTATTAACCAGAGTTCACCTAATTCTATAAAAGAATCACTATTACCTCAGAAAAAAATGTTCTTCCCCAACACACTGATAGTAAGTGACATCATCAGTACTCACAACTAGAAAGAATTCCAGGGTCAGATGAATACAGCAGAAAATTTCACCACATTGCCAATGAAAGATTAATCCTAATGCTCCTAAATACACATTGGAAAGTCTTTTAATGACATTAAACTTGTTAGAACTTATCGACTAGAACTGGAGAGAAAAGAAAGGCTAGTTTTGCTTCTATTTTAGTGGAATTGTCGTCAGTTTGTCTCCATTTAATTTGACATTAGATATTGGTGTGCTGCAAGCTGCCTGTATTATATTTACTTATGTCCTTTGTATCCCTGATGTCTCCAAGACATTTAACACAATAGGATGTTAGATTGTGTCAAAGACTGTTTTCAGCATCTAAGATGATGATCCTGTGGATTTTTTTCTTTCAGTTTGCTTAGAGGGTAGATTACATCAATAGATTTCTTTGTTGACCCACATCTACCTCACTTGAAAGAAACCTAATTGACCATGGGGGATGATCATTATGATATGTTCTTGCATTCCAATTACAAATGTTTTATTGAGTATCAATGTTCAAGGAAGAAATTGAGCTATTATTTTCTTTGTTAAGACTTTGTGTTTGTGTTAAGACTTTGTATTTGAGCAGGGCAGTAGTGGCACACGCCTATAATCCCAGCATTTGGGAGGCAGAGGGAGGCGGATTTCTGAGTTCGAGGCCAGCCTGGTCTACAGAGTGAGTTCCAGGACAGCCAGGGCTACACAGAGAAACCCTGTCTCGAAAAACCAAAAAAAAAAAAAGACTTTGTGTTTGGTATTAGGATTGCTATGGCCTCATAAAATGAATTTCACAATGTTCCTTCTGTTTCTATTTTGTGGAATACTTTGAGGAGATTTTTGCTAACACTTTGAAAGTCTGGTTAAATTTTGCTTTAAAACTAACCCTGGTTTTGTTTGGTTTCTTTTTATTTGGTTGATGTTTGTTCTCTCTCTCTCTCTCTCTCTCTCTCTCTCTCTCTCTCTTTTTCTCTCTCTCTGTTTCTGTGTGTGTTGAAAGTCTTTTAATAACTGCTTCTGTTTTCTGAGGGGTTATAGGTCTAATTAAATATAAATTGGTTTACTGAGTTTTACTTATCTTTGGTAAGTGGTATTGATCAAGAAGCTTTTTTTCTCTTTTATTTATTTCCATTTATTTATTTATTTATTTATTTATTTATTTATTTATTTATTTTAGATTTTCCTCCTTTGTGGGTTACAACTGTTGATGTGTGACCTTTGGATTTCCTCAGTGTCTGTTGTTATGTTCTTTTCATTGCTGATTTTGTTAATTTGTATATTCTCTCTCTGCCTTTTGCTTAGTTTGGATAATGATTTGTGTATATATTTTACTTTAGCAAAGTAAACTATTTGTTTCATTAGTAGTAACTATTTGTTTCATTAGTTCATTGTATTGTTCTCTTAGTTTCTATTTTATTGATTTCTTTCCTGTTTTACTTTTTCTGAAGTCTACTCTTCTTGGGTGTGTTTACTGCTTTTTGTTCTAGCAATTAAAGGTATGCTGTTAGGTTTCTAATATGAGATCTCTCTAATTTCTCTATGAAGGCACTTCATGTTATGAATTGTCCTCTTATCACTGCTTTGATTGTGTCCCATGAATTTGAGTATGTTGTGCATGCATTTTCATTGAATTCTATGAAGAGTTTCTTTCTCCATTTCTGTCTTTATTCAATCGACTGTTGTTCATTTTTTATGTATTTGTAGGCTTTGTCTGGTTCCTATTTTTGCTGAAATCCACCTTTAATCCATGGTGGTCTGAGAGGATACAAGGAGTTATTTCAGTGTTCTTGTATCTGCTGAGACTTTCTCTGTGACCTAATGTGTTCTAAAACTTGTAGAAAGTTGCATGATGTGCTCAGAAACAGGTTTTTTTTTTTTTTTTCCATTTTGGAAAAATATTCTGTAGATATCTCTTAGGTCCATCTGATTTATACATGTTAGTTTCATTATTTCTATGTTTAGTTTTTGCCTGTATGACCTGTCCATTGGTGAGAGTTATGTACTGAAGTCTCTTACTACTATTATATGGGGTTCTATTTCTGAATTACGTTTTAGTAGTGCTTATTTTACTAATATGGGAGCCATTGAATTTGGGACATAGATTTGAGAAATAATCTTGGTGGACTTCTTCCTTCCTTCCTTCCTCCCTCCCTCCCCTTAGTATTTCTCTCTCTCTTTCTTGATGATGAGTATGAGGTAACTTAGCGTTCAGCTGTGCCGGAATATCCAAGAATTGTTATGGTAGGATTGCTGAGCTGTGATGATAGTACCATATTGCCCAGGCTATTGTTTATTGTGTTCTCACTGTGGCCTCTAGGCTTCTGGGTTTGAGGCAATTATAGATTTATGTGTTGATTTCTTTTTTGAATCAATGCCATTCCCTTGTTTTCTGTTTTGGCTCTCATTTCTGGCCTGAGTGGCCTGTGGTTCTGATGAGTCGCTTGTCCTCAGATCCTCAGGTACTGTATCTCTTCTAGGGTTCAGGGGCCTTGTGACCTCTACTGTTTGGTTTGCCAGCAATGAATCTTGAATTCTGAAGTTCTATGAACTGGCATGGTCTCTGGTAGAGCACACGCCTTCTGGGGTTCCAGATGTCAGCATTGCTTCTTATAGACCATTGTGTTTTTGAGGTTCTTGGGACTGGCATGGTCCAGGGCTTGTGATGGAGCCACAGACTAGGATCTTCTGATTGTTTTTTATTTTCTTTTACAGAATAAATCACAAAACAGAAAGCTAATGGTATGGAATTTTAAGTAATATTGGAACTCCATATTGGTAAAATTCAGAGGAATCATAGGGTATAATAGATTTTTTTAAAATATGCCATTTATAATAAGAATTTTTTACTGACATTATTAATTAACTCCCCTCCCTTCTAAAACTAAAATATCTCTACTTATAAGACGATTAAATATAATTCCAAAGTGACTTGTCACCAGTTTTGGAAAAATGGAAGCCATGTTTGTTACCAGACACAGAAAGATGCAATTAAGCAATTAGGTCTGAACAAACTCATTCAAGAATAAATTTAATGAGGTGAGTTTATCATATGATGTCTGTTCTTCATTGCCAACTTGACAGAATTTAGAATCATCTAAGAGATACTTATTTGGGTATATGTTTAAAAGTTTTCCAATAGGCTTAAGTAAGAATCAAAGAACCTCTATAAATGTCAGTGTTAGCATCCCATGTCTAGAGATTAAAATTTCATTAAAATAACAGAAAAATGAACTACATATCACTGTTCACTGCTCTCTGTCTCCTTCTCCTCCTCCTCCTCCTCTTCTTCCTCTCTCTCTCTCTCTTTCTCTCTCTCTTGCTTTCTGATTGTAGATGCAATAGAATCAGCTGTTTCATAGCACTGTTAACATGACCTCCTATCATGAGGAACTGTAACTCTTCTTATTCAATGAAACAAAATAAGCTATCTTAACTTAAGATTATTCTGGTAGAAATTTTGTCATATAAGTGAAAAAAAACTAATATAGAGATTTAATAATAAGAAGTGAGAACATTTCTAGGAAAAAAACCTAGTGTTGAAAACCTCTGGAAGTACTTTTCATGAGGAATGTAGAAGAGCATGGAAGTTATAGATTACTGTTAAGTAGAGCTTAATCATCATTCAGGTTGGACTTCGGAAACTCAGAGGAGGGAATGTTGCAGAAATCTTTATAGAACAAGTACTGTAACAGCAACTAAGATTTTACAGAAACATACATAGAAGTCAACAAGTTGTTAAGGGAGCAGGACTCATTTTTGTTGTTGTTGTTGTTGTTATTTCTCCATATTATTCTGTTCCAGGTATCAAATGTTAATGTTATTATGCTTGGTAAAATGGAGAGTACAGGTAATGATAAAAGTAAATCTCTAAATAAATCAATAAAAATGTATCTAATAATTGGTCTTTTGAATCTTATTCTGCTTCAGGAATTTCTAGACAGTGTTGGTTATTCTTCACTGTGTTTGTTGAGGTTTATTTTGAAAAATAAATTCAGAACAATATAAAAATATGGTCTGTTTGAAGATGAAAAGTGTTACAATAAAGCTGCAGACAAGCAGATTAGGGAGAATGCAGTGTAAGTGTTAAGAAACTGACATCTTTAATGAAACCAAAGCTCTGTTTTAAGATATTGCAAAAAGTGCCTTGGATATAAGATACCACCAATTTAAACCTCTTAACTAGTGAAAGACATGAATGAATTTGAATAGAGCATGTGTGAAAGGAAGTACTACTAAAGTGGTTCCTTCCTTAAGGACAACTTTCTGTTTTCCCAAGTTCAGCCACAAAGTTAAAAGAGGACAGTACTTTCAGCAGATTTTGGCAGTATATCCCATGGGCAGTTAGTGTTGAAAATATCCACAACACAAGAGTTTGTAAATTTAAGGAATTCTATTAATGTTCCAGACAATTATTCAGACTTTCTAGTCTGTAGCAGTATCAGTTTTCATGATAAGGTATCTTCAAAAAACAGTGTGCTGCCATGAAATGCAAACCTAAATGCAGTAGATATGCCAACATAGTAAAGATGTAAGTCTTACAAAAAGAAGCTGGTATGAGATTTGGAGGCTTCTGACAGACATGACATGATGCCATCAAATGTTCCAGATATTTCAGAGTTACAAGACTTGGTGGTTTTCAGGTTGAGTTTAGTTTTTGCTTTGATCTGAGCATTACTTAATATGTCTCTACTCTCTATTTTAAATGAAATATTTATTCTTTGTGTAAATGTATCTTTCCTTTGCCTGATGTAAGTGTCATCTCAAAGGCTTAGTGCCAAATATGATCACCCTTTTGAGTTCTTTCTGTATTGTGGATGGTGGGTTCAAACCAACTATTTGATCTGAAAACTTTCCTTTAAGCTAACTGAGTCAAACCAGCTTCTCTTGCCTTCAGACTGAATTGCTTTGCTTGGCGTCAAACTAACCCTGGCAATATGTTCTCATTTTCTGGCTCAATTTGTCTTCATCTGCAGTTTATTTCTGTAAAAATGTCCAGGTAGAATGTCTCTCTCCATTTATCTCTCTGTACTGCTCTTAGTTGTCTGCCTTTTCTCATTGGAGTTAGCAATAACCTACCTCTGATACATTCTGACAAATTTTTTCATCATTTTGTCTGCTACTTAGTTAGATGTCACTTTCAAACATGGCAACCTCTTGCTATAAACTAAATTTACCTTCACTGTTAGAGAATAAAGCTGTGTATTAAGGGCTAGGATAGGTTGTTTTCGGGAGTGGAGGAACTGGGAAAGGGGATAACATTTGAAACGTAAATAAAGAAAATATCCAATATTTTTTAAAAAATGGAAAAATATGCTAAACAACAACAAAAAAAGGTATGTCTGCATTCCAGTCAGAGGGGTTAGTAATGTGTCATTCCAGCAATATCACCTAGATATAGTTTCTTTGGATGTGATCCATTGCCAGATCAACCAAGTTGCTGGATTAAAATTCTACTCCACTTTGCCCTCATATATTAGAATCATAAAAGACTTTGTGTTTTTGTCATTTAATTATTTATTTTTTTAATGTTATAGGCATCCAGATTTGAAAGATCAGCTTTAGTTTCACACAGATTTTGGACTTTGGTTTAAATCATGGAACTGTTAAGATTTTGAATAATGTTTAAGATGACTAAGTGAAATTTGCATTCTGAGGTCATGAGGACTCTGAAAATCATAGAATGCTATTGTTTGAGATATCCCAAATGTGTTCATGTCAGGCTAACAAGATATGAGTATATGATGGCTAATCCCTGTACTCGAATTAGGTTTGAAAAACTCTAGAAGCCACACCTTGACTATGTTTGAGTGGGTATGTCCAGTAAGTTCTAAGAGCATGAATGACTGACTCTGAAAATTAGTTATAATGTGCTAGTGACTGAAAGCCAGAACAATTACAAGAGAGACACAGGAATATAGACACAGAGGGTGGAACAAGGAGGAGGAAAGCAGAGAGGAGGAGAAAATATGGGGAATGGAGGACAGAATATTATCATTCACCTCTGGATGCTTCTTTTAATTGCAATAGAATTGATGAATTACATTCCTGACAACATACTTCCTTATATATTGGATTACATTCCTCTTTTATCAATGAGCCAAAGTAAAGTCTTTATTATTTGAATTGATTTTTAGAAGAGAATTTGTCACAGCAATGAGAAAATTAAAAATATCATAAAAAAACAGGCCGACTAACTACAGAAACAAATGAACAGGGGAGGGGAGATTGGGAGATGTCTTATCGTGAAGTCATTGTTTTAATAGCTGAGTAGTATTCCATTGTGTAAATGTACATTTTCTGTATCCATTCCTCTGTTGAGGGACATCTGAGTTGTTTCTAGCTTTTGGCTATTATAAATATGGCTGCTATGAACATAATGGAGCATGTGTCCTTATTACATGTTGGAGCATCTTCTGGGTATATGCCCAGGAGTGGAATTGCTGGATCCTCAGGTAGTATTATGTTCATTTTTCTGAGGGTCTGACAAACTGATTTCCAGAGAGGTTGTATGAGCTTGCATTCCCACCAGCAATAGAGGAGTGTTCCTCTTTCTCCACATCCTCGCCAACATCTGCTGTCACCTGAGTTTTTGATCTTAGCCATTCTGACTGGTGTGAGGTGGAATCTCAGGGTTGTTTTGATTTGCATTTCCCTGATAACTAAGGATGATGAACATTTCTTTAGGTGCTTCTAGGCCATTCAAGTTTTCTCAGTTGAGAATAGCTCTGTTTCCTGTTTTTTGAAAGGGTTATTTGTATCTCTGGAGTCTAGCTTCTTGAGTTCTTCATATACTTTGGATATTAGCCCTCTATCAGATGTAAGATTGGTAAAGATCTTTGCCTAAACTGGGGAGCAACAGTGGAAACTGGCCTGACCTCTCGATGCTCTGGGAGACAGTATCACCAACCAAAGAATACACATGGAGGGACTCATGGTGCTGCCCACATATGTGGCAGAGGAGGGTTTTGTCAGCCATCAGGGGGAGGAGAAGCCCTTGGGCCTGAGGGTTTTAGACGCCCCAATATAGGAGAATGCCAGGGAGTGAAGACAAGAGTGGGTGGGTGGGTGGGGGAATAACCCCATAGAGGCAGGAGGAGAGGAGAAGGTATAGGGAGCTTCCAAAGGGGAGATCTAGAAAGGGGGAAACATTTGAAATGTAAATAAAGTATCAAAAAAAAAAAAAGAGAGAGAGAGAGGTCTTGTCACTGAGAGGTCTTATGAACAATTATGTAAGGCACAAATAAGAGAGGAAAAATAATATTGGGTGCTCATATTAATATTTCAGTTGTAAGAAAGGGCATTTTAGATGGACAAATAAAATATATCTGAATAATATAAGTATATTAAAACTTTGATACTATCTATATTTTTTCTTTAAAACACTCACTTAGAAACTAAAGACAGAATAAAATGCTCACATTATGCTATGTTTTGTACATTCAATAAAGAAATAGCTACAACTGGCATGGATTGGCTAAATACCATAGATGAAAAATATCTATCTATACAATGTAGAGATTATTGATATTTTAGAAATTTTCTTTGTAAGTTTATATTTAGCATAATTATTGAATTTAATTTAAACTATATTTTCTTTATATATACTTATATATTAATATCTGGTAGTGTTATAAAGTATAAGATATATTGTTAAATGATTTTTTAAAAATTTTGAACTGTACATTAAAGTTAATTGGTTACTTATTCTAGTAAGTAAAATGTATACCTATTTTAATGTGATAATCTTATATAGCAATTTCTAAAGTGAAAGTTATAGTTATCTCTTAAAAAATTGGTCATTAAAATTCCCCTTTCATGTATTTCCTCATTATTTAAATAGGATAAAATAATAGGTGTCTCTTCATTTCTTTTCATACATTTTTGTGCTAAATAGTGAAAAACCTTAATAGCAATTTTACTTGTGCTCTCATTATTGGTGTGCCTTAGTCATTTTCTACTTTTCTGTGACTTTGAAAATTATCTTGTACAGTAGTGGCTTCTTATTATCCAGAAATGTACTAGGAATAGGTGTAATCTCATTATACTCACAACTGCTCAGTAGAAAATATGTAATATTCATTTGACTATCTGCGAGGTAGCAGACTTCAGTCTAATAAGTTCATTTTCTCTGCTATATGATGGTACAATTACATTTATTTTTTAAATGAAAATCTCATAAAATTATACAGTAACAACGAGCTCAAATGCAGTTGCCATTTGCTCAGGAGAAATGGTTTATGGAATAAACCTCTAATTTAGATAATGGAAATTTGAGGTGCAACTTATAGTACAGTGAAATTAAACACAATGGTCTTAGTTATCTCAATTTTATAATTACATTTTATTGCTGTTTCACCAACTGAAGTCAAATATAAATACATACATATTTGTTATACTCTTCATAACATAGGTAAAAGTTGATTTTTTTCCATTAGAAGTATATCTAAATTTGTGAAACTAAAAGGCAAAATATGTTGAATATTTTCAATAATTCTGGAAAATAAGTACTTTATACTACAAGTTCTGCTTGTATACTATAATGCTTTCTAACTATAATGGTTTTGGAGGTCAAAGTGACATTAAATCTATACTTATCAATTACTTTATAAACAATATTTTTTTATTAATTAAAAATTAAAATGTCTTCTGAAAAGAGAATAGACACAGATTTTGCTCTTCTATATGAATATTATAACTTGAAGCATTAAAATGATATTCTAACATATAAAACATTTATATAATAAAATAATTTAGATATATTTACACTAAAATATTAAATAAATGACAAAATTTATAAACTATGTCAAACTCTAAAGGAAAGGTATTTGGAGATTATTTTCGGAGTTTTGACTTTTCAAATATGTTTATAAAGCATTAAAATTTTCATAACAACCATGTCTACAGCATGTTGAGACTCTATACACTTCTTTAAAACACAAATTTGAGGAATGTATGTTCATTAATTGAGTTGATCTCCCCCCAAAAAATAAGAGTATTGACTCTTTAATAAGTAAACTTACTGTCCTTACTATTTTAGGAATTATTCCAGAAAATAAATAATGGAAGTTGAGTAAATTTAACCATTGATCACAATCTCAATTATTTACTTAGTACTGTTGTTTGATAAAATATTAGGATCTAATGCTATGAGTTTCAGAGTGTCTTTCATTGCAAATGTAACTAGATCTTTTCAGCTTATCAACATCAAGAGAATTCAAATGTGTTTGCTAAGAATTCTTTCAGGAGACACTGATTTTACATAGAATTATACTAGAATTAATTTAAACATATTTAAATGGATCTGAGCTCCCTTTGGAACAATCATACTGTTGGTTAAACATGAGGTTAAATCTGTTGCAAAAAAATAGTTTCATAAATACTCAGATTTTTCAGTAGTTTTCTTTGTAATTTATGGTATATTCTTTAACTAAAATACTTTAGCTTCTTACTAAGGACTTAAGAATTAAGACTTCACTCATATTTCTAGATTATTGAAATGTGCATATTCTAAAAAGAAGTCATATTAATGTATCTGTTGAGTTTATTCATTTTGGTGGAACATGACTTTTATCACACACAATCCAATAACGTTTGTCACCAATGGTAAGTTTTATTTTATTTTTTTATTTTCATATTTTATTTACATTTCAAATGTTTCCCCCTTTTCATATCTCCCCTTTGGAACCTCCCCATTCCCTCTGCCCTCCCCTGCCACTATGGGGATATTCTCTAACCCACCCTCCCACCCACCCACCCACTCCCATCTTCCCTCCTTGTCATTCTCCTATACCGGGGGATCTAACACCCTCAGGCCCAAGGCCCTCTCTTCCCCCTGACAGATAACAAGACCCTCCTCTGCCACATTTGTGGCCAGCACCATGGGTCCCTCCATGTGTATTCTTTAATTGGTGGATCAGTCTCCAGAAGTATCGGGAAGTCAGGCCAGTTGCCACTGTTGCTACCTCCCTGGGGCTGCAGACTCCCTTAGCTCCCTCCTTCAGTCCTTTCTCCAAGCCCTCCATCTGGGACCTCACACTCAGCCCTACTGTTGCTGCGAAGTGACTCTTGGGTATTTCAAACTAATGGTAAGTTTTTGACAAGCAAGAAAGGACAGAAAAATTCACTTCCCCTCTTCTGTTCTCAAAAGAACTTGCTTTGGGAAGCCACATTCTCATTTCTGCACAGTTGTACACAGTAGATATTCCCTCTAATTTACTATCAGGATAGATATACCACTTCAAGGTTTGATTTTTTTTAAAAAAAGATATGCCATTGAACAGCACTCCTACCCTGCAAAATAGTCAACATGAACTAAATGCTTAGTAATCAGAATTTTGTTAACATTTTCTCCTTCCCTTAATTTCATAGATTATGAAGCATTTTAGCCTACATCAATATATAGTTCTCCTTCAAATTATAGGTATTCCCATAAAGAGGCCATCCCCAAGGTTAATTGTGATCTGATCTACTAATTCAACACATCGGTGCTCACTTCAAGGGCTGAGATCTTTATACTGGTATTTATTTTTCTTAATAGTATGAAAAAATTTGAATGGACTGTGGTACTAGACATAGCAATACAACATATTCCTTGGATGAGCTCCTTTTATTCATTTCCACCTTTGAAATAATTCTTCCAAACAAAATGTCTGTTTAATGGCATTGCACATTATATTTTTGGCTATTGCTTGTGTTTTAAATAAGTTATTGAAATAAGTTATTTAAATGGGTTTTTTAAAGTTATTTAAATAAGTTATTTAAATAAGTTATTTAAATGGGTTAAAAACAAAAATAAAACTCCAATGGGTTTTGCAAGTGGTAATCAACTAATCAGATCCCTGAGCCTGTAATCTGCTCAGAACATTCTATTCTGTCAATATTGTCAGATTACTTCTGGTCCTAGGAGATTACTGTGGTCAGTCTTCCTTGTTTTTGATCATGAATTGATCTCTCATAGTCTATTTTAAAAACAATATTTTCTAACTCCATTTTTCCAACGTTAGCAACTTAATGGAGCCAAACCACTTGTATGGTCTTCATTGGAATTTGAAACTTATAACTTGCCCACTCTCACGGATAATACCCAAATAATTTTTTAATTTTTACAAAGATCATATTATATTGCTTATAACTTTCGATTTATTTGACATGTTGTTTTTATTTCTCATTTTCCTTGAAAACCCCACAAAACCTAATTACTCTGGCTGCTATAAGTTTTATGTTTTGAAAACAACTTCATGAGACTACAAATGGTTCTTAATGATCATATTATCTTTAACAATGTGTTTCTCCTTCAGTTCTTTTAAGTTACTGCTCTATCCTTCCTTGCCTTTCCTCTAACTAGGTTTAGAATCTCACAATTTTCGTACCCAGATTATAAATTTGACATCTAATTTATAGTGAAATTGCCATACTCATAAGAGAACTAAAAAAATTACAATATGCCTCATCCTTCTAGCTTGTCACTGAACACTTTATTCCTTTCTCTGTCAAAAATTACCTCCTCATATCCTAATTTCATCCATTGCACTCAGGCAGTAGATACCCAATCATCTTATTTTTCAGTACACTAATAAAGTTTTCTTCTTTCCAACACCAACAATAGCCTTTACACAATACATCACCCATTCTGGCAAGTGGGTCAATATTCAATATATATATATTCAATACATATATTCATATGTATATGAATATGTTGACTATATATATAATCTCCATTTGTGAATTCATTCTCTTTTCAACACTCTAAAACCCTTCCATCAGTAAATCCATAAGAATAACACTTCACAATATTAAATACTTTGCTAATGTGCTGAAAATCTTATTCTTTATAATTCTATTTATCGATCCTTGAATTTACTCTTACTTGCCTATCAGCAGTTTTTCTTTTTTTCTTTTGCTTTGTCACTATCTTATCTTTGGAGAATATTCTTTGTATTCTAAGATCAATCATTCTCCGCCTTGCCTCAATGAATTCCTCTTTGCCAGTTCTGCTTAGTCTATGCCTTCACACTGGAGTATTCTAGCACCCTATCTTTGAATTTTTTCCCTTTTATGTCTGCATCTACTAGCAGCTAGGCTATTGGTTTTAAATAAATTATTGTATTTTTTATGACTTCCAAGTTGATACCTATAACATGAACTGCAGATCTCCTATATCACTGTTTATTCTGAATGTGAACATGGAAATATTTTAGAATGATGACAGCTTGAATTTTCATAACTGTATAGTTTCATCTTCAGGCTAACATCCACTTATTTGCTTGTATATTCTCATCATTACTGATCTTTATGCTCCTTTTCACTCATTCCAATCAAAGCTTTTGTATAAAACACTGACCTATCAATTTCTTCTGCAATTTAAATAGTACTGATCAGAAATTATAGTGGTTCTTAATTCACAGTAAAAATTGAATTTTAAAACTCCACAGAGATTATTCAGCTCAGAAAATAATAATTTCAAATGTTTTCCTGTGGACATGAGTGTGTGTGTGTGTGTGTGTGTGTGTGTGTATATGTGTGTGTTCATGTGGACAAGTGTTCATGTAAGTGTATGTTTGTGTATATAGACAGTGGAGGACAGCCTCATGTTTTACTGGTCAAACCATTTACATAGTTTGAGGCATCATCCAATGTTTACCTGGTACTTATCAGTTATACTAGAAGGACAAAGAGTCCTAGATATAAGTCTATGTGTACCTCAAAAGCTCTGGATTTACATATGAAAGCTACTATTTCAGGTCTATATATGTTGCTCTTAGGGTCTCATGCTTCAATGACTAACACTTGATCAAATGTGTCATTTAAAAGGGCTTTTAATGTGATGTAAGAAATAAAGGTGTCCTAGAAAACACATCTGGTTTGCCATCAAGCTTTAAACTGATGGTAGGACCTGGGAAATATCATGTCTTGACATTTTAAATATTATTTTTAGCATTATATTCATTATACCTGGAAAAGGGTCCCATGATAACATTTTCATACACATGTTTAATGCATTTTGACATTTATTTTTTCTCTGCATGAGGAATGAAAGTAACCCCAGTGTCTTGGAGAAACACATGAAAATTAATTCATAAGGAAATAAGATACGTCATAGATAACCATTATAAATGATCAATTCTGACAGCCAAATAAAGCAAAGGTTTTACCCAAAAGAAGGGTGCATGCATTGAAAACTCAGCAATCGCCAGGCAGTGGTGTCACACACCTTTAATCCCAGAACTGGGGAGGCAGAGGCAGGCGGATTTCTGAGTTCGAGGCCAGCCTGATGTACAGAGTAAATTCCAGGACAGCCAGGGCTACACAGAAAAAAAACAAAAACAACAACAACAACAACAACAAAAAAAAAAACAAAAGAAAAAGAAAAAGAAAAAGAAAGAAAAATCAACAATCATGGTATGAGTACCAAGGCATTGATAGTTCATATTTACATGATAGAAATTCTATGATTTTTGGAATAAAAGAACACAGAAAAAAATATCAGATTTTTTGAATAATATAGAACAATATAAAGATGATATGAATTTGAAAAATAAACAGTAATTCTAGAATTTAAATTAAAACTGGGACTGGATCTATACGAGATTTGATATGTGCTCATTTACCTAAGTTGTGAGAGACACTAGATTTGAATTTTGACACCACCAAGAAATTAAAAAAAAAAAAAGATTCGTAAAAGGTTAGGATGTGTGTAAAAACAAAGCTAAATAATAATAATAATTAATAATAATAATAATAATAATAATAATAAATCACTTTAAGAGACATTAGTACAATGGTATGAATCCCTGAATCATTATCATATCAGACTACTTGTATCAGGACAGGGAATTCAATTTTGTATCCCATGCCTCCAAGATACACAAGATAAGAGATTCCACTGTGCATCCCAAATCTCCTAGGTACCACTTGAATCTGCTTAGCATGTGATTATTCTCAAATCATCCTAGAGGGAGAGAATGACCCAGCAAGTTATCAATAAGTTTGTAATACCTACAATGTTTCAAACATTAGATTTTTCTTTAGGAAATCCTTATTATGAATCCCCACAAATAGTTTTTGATTGCTGTACCTATGAGCCTTATACATGTAGTTTTGTGTTGATTAAAATTACAAACTGTCAACAACATCTATGTCATATCCTTCTACATTTTATATAAGCAATCTGGTCCTTCCACATTTTGGGTTTATCTGGAAAACTACTATCCCTGGAGCAATTACTCTTCAGTGCTGTATTAGGCTTTTCCTTAAGAGGTTTTTGTTTAAATATTTTTTGGGGGGTTTTTTTGGTTTGTTTTGCTTTTGCTTTTGTTTTTTTGGTTTTTAGTTGTTTTTTGTTGTTTTGTTGTTGTTGATTTGTCTCTTTGTTTTTGTTTTTGCCTACAATTTTTTATGATATCCAAAAAGCTGAGCTTTTTGAACAACAAAAACAAAACTCAGTATTTCTACACTGATATCACAGTAGAAATGGCAAGAGAAATCAAGTATAAAACAAATTAATTCTACATTGTCATTAGAAACTAAATACCTTATCCCTGAAACTCAAAAAATGTAATAGGAAATGACAGTTAAGTCTTCCCAAGAGCCACATAGTAAAAGGACCATAATACTTGGTACTCAGCAGTGGCAAATTCTTTAAGGAGCTAACACTATGAGAGTCAGTACAGGTGTTACAAGGTTGACATATAAACTAGGTTCTAAGACTAGAGAAATTGTCAGTATTGTGTAGAACCAAATGCAAGATATAGGCTCATTGGTAGGGGTACAATGGAAAGGATGCTGAATGCTCTACATTATGTAATATGGAGTACTGTATACATTAATATAGAATACTATAGAGTATTATGTTTATAGTTCATTTGGTAAAGAAATATGAGTATTTTATACTCTGATTTAAAGACCATATTTGTACTTCATTCTACAGGAAGGAATCTATACATATATTGCCTTTATCGACACATATTGCTAAATATTTGGTTTTTTTCAGGATTAACTTTAACTTTAAATTAGATGACATATAAACTGATAGTTTAGGGCAAAGGCAAAACCTAGTGGCCATGGTGTTTACAAATGCCACATTTTCTATAGAAATGCTAGAGAGGAAGGGAGGACAGGAAGACAATGAAGAAATGCAGAATCTCAGAGACACGATGAACCTCAGTGCTAAGACTAACCTTTGAATTGGTTCATTGTCTTTGTTTTGGATTCCTAGAAAGAATGGTTTCAATAGATCAAAGGCCACAAAAACAGAGAAATGTACCAAATGTTGTACTTCATAACATATAAGCAAAAACCTTGAGGATTATCTGATTCATGTTTTATTATGAAGGTATTTCATGTTTATCTTCTTCCTGAAAGTGACTCTCTCTCTCTCTCTCTCTCTCTCTCTCTCTCTCTCTCTCTCTCTCCTTTCTTTCTCCTCACTCTCCTTCTCTCATATTTGGAGATGAGCCTTGGATGTGGACTAAGAACAAACTAGCTATTTATTCTATACTGGGTTTTAACTCACAGTCCATCTGCCTTTACCTCTACTTGGCATACAAATCAATCAAAAATCATTTTATGTGAATTTTTGTTTTCCTCAGAATATAATAAAAACATTGAATGACTTATACCAGAATTTAAACCAGAATATATATATATACACGCTTAGGACAGCACTTTAGTATCATACTCAGGACACATTTAGTCAACAAATTAACCAACTGAGAAAATGACAATTGTCACACTAAAGGGACTAAGGTTTTAAAGACACATGATTAAATTAAAGTTGGGCCAGAGAAGACACATTCCTGTGCTTGGAATTTTTGTATTAAGTGTTTCAAGTTGATACAGCTTTGCCAAAGTACAAAAATGAGAGTAAAAGCCAAAAATCATGGCTGATTATAAGTAAAGTTAATCCAGAAATTTTATTTTCAAATACACAATCAAAATGACCATAGCCAACAGTATTTATTATGTAGAATTTTAATCTTTAAGATTAATCTTAATTTTAATCTTAACCATAGGTTAAGTGTTCTACAAACAAAAAATGCAGCTATAAAGAGGGAAAATATAGCTTTATAATACTCAAATAGTTAGAATTACTTCTTTCTGTGACATATCTTGAATTTATTGAAAGGAATACAAGTAGAAACATAATGAGCATATTTTGCATTCACCAACATCACTATCGATATCACATAACAGTTTTTCTGCTATAAATGCACTGCATATGTAATGAGGGAAAGCTTCTGTGACCTCTGCCATTATGCATTATAATTCCAATAACGAAATCACTGAAGGCTAAAAGGGGTTAATTTGAAAATGGAAAGGGGAACAGGGAAGCATTTAGAATTTAATTGCTTTACAATATAAGATTGACATTGTGTAGTGAGTCTATTTCCTAAGAAGTCACACTCTATTCATCTTTTAACTTATAGTTGAACAAACTTAAGAAGGGATGTTAATACATAAGTTGAGTAGTAGCAGGGTATATCACAATTTTATATAATACTAGTCTTGAAATAATTCACTAGAATATTAAGTGATTAGGTAGGCATACAATTATATAATTATATATTGATATTTATGCAAAGGGAGTTAACTGTCATGAGGAAATAACTTCAAATTAATATAGTGCTTAAAATATCTCTCAAAAGGGTCATATTCCTATTGGCAGACTTATTTCACTCAAATACAATTTCTTTCAAACTCTTCCAGTAATAAAAAGACTGTATGGAGTATGTGAGTCAAACTGTAAAAGGCTAACTTTAAACCTTTAAATATTTCCACAGGACTCATCTATATAAATTGGGCGTGACTGAAAGTGTGGGTCTGGGATGTATATGTAGAACATTATAAACACTAAATGGACACTACAACATTCAGACAACCTCTGTGTTCATTTTACATTAAGATATTATTCATTTTAAAGTTTTAATTTCTTAAAATCTTTAAAAGTAAATAAATATTTATTTATTTTAGTAGATTTTTAATTATTTCCATGGGATATTATGTGAATATATATATATATATATATATATATATATATATATATTCATGAATATTTGAGCATAAAAATTGATATGTTATCCACTTTAAATATTTATCTTAAGAAAATGCATAACCGAAGACCCATACACTTATAGACACTTGATCTTTGACAAAGACACAAAAAATATACAATGGGAAAAAAAAAAGCATCTTCAATAAATGCTCCTGGTCTAACTAGCTGTCTGTAGGTAGAAAAATGAAAATAGACCCATATTTGTCACCTTGCACAAAGCTCAAGTCCAAGTGGATCAAGGACCTCAACATAAAACCAGATGCACTGAATCTCACAGAAGAGAAAGTGCGAAAAACCCTTAAACTCATTAGCATAAAGGGAAATTTCCTAAACAGAACTCCAATGCTTCATGTTCTGAGACTAAGAATTGATAAATGGGACCTCATGAATCTAGAAAGTTTTTGTAAGGCAAACAACAAAGCCAATAAGGCAAATTTGGCAACCTACAGATTGGGACAAAAACCTTCACTAATACCACATCCGATAGAGAGCTAACATCCAAAATACATAAAGAATTCAAGAAGCCATCCACCAAAAAAGCCAAACAACCTAATCAAAAAATGGGGTACAGAACTAAACCAAAAATTCACAGCAGAGGTATATCGAATGGCTGGGAAGCACCTAAAGAAATGTTCAAAGTACTTAGTGATGAGAGAAATACAAATCAAAATGACTCTGAGATTCCACCTTACACTAGTCAGAATGGCTCAGATCAAAACCTCAGGTGACAACATGTGTTTGGCAAGGATGTGGAGAAAGAGGAACACTTCTCCATTGCTGGTGGGATTGCAAACTGGTACAACCACTCTTGAAATCAATCTGAACGTTCCTCAGAAAATTGGAAATCTATCTACCTGAAGACCCAGCAATACCACTCCTGGGAATATACCCAAACGTTGCTCCAACATGCCACAGGGGAACATGTTCCACTATGTTCATAGTGGCCTTGATTGTGATAGCCAGAAGATGGAAACAATCCATATGTCCCACAATGGAAGAATGGATACAGAAAATGTGGTTCATTTACACAACAAAATACTGCCAGCTATCAAGAATGAGGACATCCTGAGTTTTGTAGGCAAATGGATGGAAATGGAAAATATAATGAGTGAGGTAACTCAGACCCAATACGACATGCATAGTATATAATCACTAGTAGGTGGATCTTAGCCCCTCCCCCCCCCAAAAAAGTACAGAATACCCAAGATACAGTTCACAGAACTCAAAAAGATCAACAAGCCCAAGTGAGGATGCCTCAATCCTACATGGGAGGGAGAAGAAAGCAATCACAAGTGGGGAAGAAGGAGGGGACCTGGGAGAAAAAGTGGATGGGGAAGAGATGAGGGAGAGGGGAACCTGATCTTTTATTTGGGTGAGTGAAAAAGATTGAAGCCCTGAGAGCATTAAAAATGGATTAATGCAACCTTGGGAGGTAGGAGGTTGGGGGGGGGGTTCCTCCAGAATGTACCAGAGACTGGGAGATAAGAGACTCTTAGGACTCAAAGCGTGGACCTTTAGATGAAATGTCCAACAGTAGGGACAGGGACCTTATAGAACCCACCTCCAGTAGGTTGACAGGGCATCAAAAGAGGGAGGGGTTTGCCATCCTATAGTCAAAACTCTGAAAGAACTGCAGGGATGAAAATGGAGAGGAGCCTAAAGAAAAGAAGTTCCAGTGATAGGCCCAAAGTGGAATCCAGCTCAAGAGGAGGTCCTATATTGACAATATTACTGAGGCTATGGAATGCTCACAAGAAGGGACCTATCATGATTGCCCTCTGAAAGACCCAACAAGCACCTGAAAGTGTCAGATGCAAATATTTGCATCCATCCAATGGACAGAAACTGCTGAACCTTGTGGTTGAATTATGGAAAGGCTGAAAGAAGCTGAGGAGGAGAGAGACCCTATAGAAGGACCAGAAGTCTCAATTAACCTGGACCCTTGAGATCTCTCAGACACTAGACCCCTAACCAGGCAGCATACTCCAGGTGGTATGAAGCCCCTCACACATATACAGCAGAGGACTGTCGGGTCTGAGTTCAGAGATGATGCTCCTAACCCTTAAAAGGCCCCAGGGAGTTTAGAGGTCAAGTGGGGTGGGGGATGTGGGGGGTGAGGACATCCTCATGATAGAGACAGGGGGTTGTGGAGGAGGTACGTGATGTGGAACAGTAGGAAGTTGGTCAGGGGGTGTGTGATAAAAATCTGGAGAGTAAATAAAGAATTAAATAAATAAGAAACTACATGACGTTTTTTAGTATCTATTTTGAAAAATACAATTAATTCATTCAACTAGAGTGTTCTTATTGTTGTGTAGAAGTTATTCTTCCTTTTCTTTTTTTTTTCATTTTTTTTGGGGGGGGGAAGAAGTCATTTATTTATTGATTGATACTTTTCTTCAAAGGCAGCAGTTAAATTTTTTAAGGAGCCTTCTTGCAGATCTGGCTAAGGCCTCTGTGTTCTGTCCTTTGTTTAGCCACCTCAGATAGAAATCATTTATCTAGATGTACATCCCATTCCTCGCTAGAGACACACCCTGTTCCTACATTGTATCTGTGCCGAAAAGCTCTGCTTAGACTCTGGAAGCTGAAATCTCTAAAGTTCACAGATTGAATCAATTGCTTTTTCTTGATATTTTTTCTTCTATAATCATCGAACTCTCCCATTCTTGCCATTTTCACTTATTTATATCTTCTTGGCAAAAGGCTATACTTCTTTTCTCTGTATCTTATTTTATTTTTTGGTGTCTGGATTGCTTTTATTCACTCAGGAGTCTGACCATTTTATCATGGAACTGTGCTATTTTTTTCTTGTATATTTCTTTTATTTACATTTCAAAAGTTATCCCCTTTCCTGGTTTCCCCCTGGAAGCCCCTATCCCATCGCCCTTTCCCCTGCTTCTATGAGGGTATTACCCCACAAGCCTACCCACACCCTCCTTCCCGCCCTTGAATTGCCCTATACTGGGCCATCCAGCCTTCACAGGACCAAGGACCTCTTCTCCCATTGATGCCCCACAAGGCCATCCACTGCTACATATGAGGCTGGAACCATGAGTTTCTCCACTTGTACTCCTTGGTTCATGTTTTAAGCTCCTGGGAGCTCTGGGGGGTCTGGTTGGTTGATATTGTTGTTGTTCTTCCACTGGGGTTTCAAATCCTTTCAGCTCTTTCAGTCCTTTCTCTAACTCTATTGGGGACCTTGTGCTCAGTGAAATGGTTGGCTGTGAGGTCCACCTCTGTATTTGTCAGACTCTGGCAGAGACTCTTAAGACACAGCTATATCAGGCTGCTGTCAGCATGCACTTCTTGGCATCCAAAATAGTATCTGTGTTTAGTGACTGTATATGGAATGGATCTCCAGGTGGAGAAGTCTCTGGATGGCCTTTCCTTCAGTCTCTGCTCCACACTTTGTCTCCACATTTCCTCCCTTGAGTATTTTGTTTTCCCTTCTAAAAAACACTGAAGCATACACATTTTGGTGTTCCTTCTTCTTGAGCTTCATGTGATATGTGAATAGTATCTTGTGTATTCCAAGCTTTTTGGGCTAATATTCACTTATCAGTGAGTGCATACCATGTGTGCTCTTTTGTGACTGGGTTACCTCACTCCAGATGATATTTTCTAGTTCCATCCATTTGTCTACGAATTACATGAAGTCATACATCAATTACTACCACCTATTTAACCTGTGCTTACATATAGTTAGAGAACTATGTGAAAGAAAAAAAGAAACAGACAAAAATACTCACGAGATTGGGAAAAGAGACAGAGAGATGCTGATGTCTTTGAGAAAGAGCAAATAGGATAGAATCATACAATATTTTTTAAAACAATAATTCAAACATATTTAAAACATAAAATGAGTAAATAATAAATAAATAAAATTCTTAGACATTAATTAAAAAGTAAGTGCAGAACAACAAATTTAAAACTGATAACTTGAAAATGAGCTTCATACAAGGTAATGTTAAGCTAGCAAACAAACACTGGGAAGCTGTTCACTAAAAGCAGAGATCCAGCTCTGCACACAGAATGAATACTTTGTACTGTTCCTCCTGTGGTTTGAATGATAGGATACAAAGAGAAAAAAATCTAGAAGGTGCAATAGAATAAACATTATAACACTTTACTGAAGAGTTTTGATATTCCCTGACCAAGTAAGGCCAATTTTGTACCAAAGTGAATTGCAAGATCATGAATTAGTAAACAACAGCAGAAGTTTTATAAAGATTTAAAAAAAAAACAAAAACAAAAAAACTGCGAATTGGAATCAACCCATGTGTTATCTGGGAGTAGAATGCATTCTTCAGTGAGATACATTTAACAAATTTTATACTACTGAACAGGGATAAATTCCTCAGTTCTCTATCTGGGATTAATGTCTCAAACATGAAGATATTACTTAAAAGAAGTCAGAAACAAAATAGTACGCAGTGGATAATTCTAATCACATAAAATTCAAAAACAGATGTGACTGACACGTTGATAGAAATCTGATTACATACCTTTGAGGCAGATAAAAGTAGAGTAGTATAAAAATTTTTGTCTTGGGTACTGTATTTTGTTATATTTTAAAATCATGAAAAGGCACTTACATGTACAAATCCCTATAATAAATTTTATTTATTTTGAAAACTTTTACTATTATAAATCCAATAATTACTATATTGTTTACTAATACTGGAATTCTATACTTTCTTCACATTGTTTAGAGCTGAAGATGGGTCTTATCAGCAGCACAATTGTTAAGTTTTGATATGTTAAATGAAAGGGGAACCATCCACTGTCATTCACATAAAATAGCCAAATATATCCCCAGTGCTCGACCTATTGTTGGATGCTAGTTAAATGAATTGGAATGAGAAAGCCATGATTATATGAACCTCTGAAAGCTACACTACACTTTTCACACATACTGTTTATCTGTTTTGGAAAGCCAGCCAAGTGATAATGTGCTAAGTAGCCAGAAATACTCTATTTATAATTGACTACATAGTCAGTAGCCTGGCCAGTACCCAATCACTCTTGACCAAGTTATATTGTCAAGAAGCAAATTATTTAAGGTCTTTCACCTTTTACAATGATTTTCACAAGTTATGATTCTTATTTTTACCCATGCTCTATGTAATAGCTTAGAGAGCTTTTCTAAAATTGTTCCTATTTTTTTAAGTACACATATTAAATACAATTTAAAACCTTGACATTTTTCTTCAAGGTATTTATTAGAAAGGAATGGACAACCAATAACCAGTCCAACTTGAGACATATTCAACGGGGAAGCACCAATCCCTGACACTATTAATGATACTCTCTTATGCTTGCAGACAGAGCCTAGTCTAAAAGTCCTCTGAGAGGCTTTATCCAACAGCTAATTGAAACAGACATAGATACCCACAGCCAAACATTAGACTAAGGCCAGGGACTCTTATGAATGAGCTAGGGAACAAATTGAAGGCTCTAAAGGGTATAGAAACTCCGCAGAAAGACTAACAGAATCAACTAACCTGGACGCTTAGGATCTCTTGGAGACCAGACCATCAACCAAAGAGCTGGACCTAGCCCCTGCTCCTAAATATGTAACAGATGTGCAGCTCAGTCCATTTGTGTCCTGCCAACACATGGCATGGGGCTTGCCTAAAGCTATTTGTTTCTTGTCTATGAAATTTATTCCCCAAAAGGGATGCCTTGTCTGTCTTCAGTGAGAGAGGATAGGCCTAACTTTGCAGAAACTTGATGTGCCAGGGAGAGTTATTCCCAAGGGGTCGTGGCTAGCATCTTAGAGGAGAAGTTGAGGAGGGATGTGAGGAGAGACCCTATCTGTACTGGGAACTATGAGGGAGTTCTACCATGCTGGATATCAGTCTCAACCCTGGGTTGCCTGGAGCACCTCCACAGCAATGCTTTGGGGAGGCAGAACACAGTCTGTAATGGTGGTCCTAAGTGTATATTTCCAAGGGTAGAAAACAGTGAAGTCTGGGGTGATTACTGTAGTTCCTAGACTCCTGTGTTCCCAGGGGGAACAGGGTTCCTGGTCTGTGCTTCCCCTCAGGCAGGAAGGGGAAGGGGGGAGGGAGAGTGCAGAGGAAATAAGACCTTTTTCCAGGAGATTTAGGCAAGTCTCTGTATGATGAAAGTCTCCCTACCAGGTGTTCCTTGATGAAAACAGGGTTCTTGCTTGTCCAAACTGCTTTATTTCATGGTAAATGCACACACTGTATTCAGGGTGAAACAGGGATCAAATACCTTTTGTGGGAAGGACTGCCCAGGAAGTGAAGCTCATTGGCTGAACACTCCAGGCCTATCAAGATACCACATTAGCTTGGAGGACAGTTTATTTATGCTATGTGACTATGATCCACTCAGTGGGGTATCCTGGTTAGGTGTTCCTAACCAGGTATTTTGGCAAGGAGCAGGCCCCACATCTACCATACTCAATTCTGAGTTTCATAGGATGTGGGCACATGCAACCTTACCAGTTTCTCTGTCTGGTAGTAAGGTCCACTTGTCCCACAGGGATCAGGAATTGGGATGTAAAAACAAGAAGAGGAAGAAGAGGAAGAGGAAGAGGAAGAAGATGAAGAAGAAGAAGATGAAGAAGAAGAAGAAGAAGAAGAAGAAGAAGAAGAAGAAGAAGAAGAAGAAGAAGAAGAAGAAGAAGAAGAAGAAGAAACTGGACAAAAGAAGTAAGAGCAGACAAAATATCAGTGTATGTTAATTAAACAGTGTGATCTAAAATTTTCATGCATGTTTGTGCATGTTTCTGTATGAGTGTTTGTACATGTGCATTCTGTGTAAGAGAAAGAGAGGAGACAGAAAAAGAGACAGAGACAGACAGACAGACAGAGAGAAACAGAAAGACAGAGAGTCTTTAATAATTTAACTATTACTAATTCTCAGTACAATGAGTTAATTACATTGTGTGATTTAGACATTTATTGGGTTAGATAATTATTCTTTCGTAAAATAGCTCTTATGTAAATGATAATGTAAATTCTAGTTATTATAGGTAAATTTTACTTCTTGTTTTTCTATTTACTTTCTGAAAAAAAATTAAACAGTAAGAAGGAAAATGTTTATTAATACCAGTCTTCTTTGCTCTATTTTTCGAACAAGCTGTAGAAGGTTCATATAAGAGACACTAACCATGTAACTGGTAACATAATGCTTATTTTGAATAAGCCTAAGAGTTTGGCCCAAATTAAGCAATATTCCAGTGAACAACTGTAATGTATGTGCAGAAGAGTGAAAAGAAGTACAATTCATATTCATGATACTTTGAAATAGTTCTGTATAACATATATTCCTGTCCTTAAGTTAGGCATCTGTATGAGATTTCTGTCACAAAATTAGAACTTCAACTGTAAATTATATTAGCTAACAAAGACAAGTTGAAATGGACAGAAAGAAGCACACAGCAGAGGCTTATATTATAAAATCTCTATGTGCCAAGGACTTTCTGACTACTTTAAATCATCACAAGCATTAAGTGGAAGTTTAGTAATATTATTATCAATTTGTTAAGTAACTCTTATGATTGAATCATCAAATCAAAAAATACTAATACACAATTTAAGGCCAAACTATGGAGATTCTGATAATTTAATTCTCAATATTATCATTTTATTGTCTTTACTACATTCAGCCACAAAATATAAACACTGACAGAGAAATACAGTAAGAAATATAGAACACACAAATAGGTCTAACATGATAAAGAATCGATGTGAACCATTGACACTTGCATTCTTCCCATAAGAAGTAACATTCGGTCTTCGAATGAGTAAGATCCTACAATTAAATAATTTGATGAGATGATGAATAGTTAGAATTGTAATTTCTACTGAGGCATCTAATTGCCTGTCACATGTTCTATGGATACTTGGAATCAGGAAGAAAGTTAGGGAGAGAATACACACTTATTAAACAACCTTCGGGAACTGGAATTGTTAATGTCAGTTACAGATAGGGATCAAGAAAGGACAAAGACTAGAATTTATTGGTTCTCAAAGATTCAGTAAAGCTAACCCAGTATGGTGAAGTGTCCTGTGTATATATCTCTAGTAACACAACTGAAATTCTCCAGAAGACACTGACCAGCAGATCAGAAGAGATGAGAAACTCTGAGGTAAAGTTCTCAAAGTTCTGAAAGAACCCAGAACAGAGCCTGAATTGTTTCAATTAGCTTCTCTTAGTATATTTATAGAACAATACAGAACTACTTTGCATAAATCCAAAGTAAGAAAAAAACCAAAACATCACAAACAACAACAACAACAACAGCAGCAACAACAAACCCAAAACCTAAACTCTTCTCTGGCAATGTGTAAAACTGGCCTCAAATTATTTATTTATTCATCCATTTAAAGCTATAAGGCCAAGTTTAAAGGCAGATTTATGTAGAAACCATTGTTCCAACACCTCAAACATACATGTTCTGGGAGAACTATTTACAATGTCGTCTCTCTTTAAACAAAATGATGTAATGAGATTTTAAAAGGAAGTGTTTTCACATAAGTTACTGAACAGGTTTGAAGTAGGAAATGATGAATTATTTTGACTTTCAAATTTTCAAGAAGAAAGTAAACCATTTATGTCTATGACAGTGAAGTTGATTGGTTTCTAAGTCACAATGTGGATTCCCACTGCTTATAAAGGGTCTTTCAAATGTCTGATATTCTGATTAGATTTATGTTTATGTGTGAATGGGAATTACATTTTACAATCTTCAGGGAAAACATTTTTAAATTTTTTTTTATCATAAAAACTGAGATTGTTTCATGCTTACTCGACCTTCAATAGTTAGATTTTGAAATAAATAAAGAGAAACCCAAGGGTAAAAGGCTTTCAAAGTTTTTGAAGTGCCAATAAGTTAAAATGTGTTGCAATTAAGAATTTTCCTGCAGAGGTGATTGACATATTTATTTTTGTATTTATCTATAGTAAAAAAAAATATATGAATTAACTTGAATAACCTGCGTGGATATCAGGAAATTCCTCCAGGGGAATGCATTTTAACTTGAGCAGGCTGTTAAAATTTATAGTGATAAATTGTAGAGAGTGTATTATATTAGAATAAAATGCATTAAATATGTACATAAAGCTTTGTGATTATAGTGATGAAAGATGTTTACTAATCCCTTCCCTAAAAAATAAAATAAGATAAAGCATATTTCTACAGTGCAACTTTTGTATGGGCTATCAGCCTTTGAGAGCATAGTATTTATGAGTTTTGAATTTATCAATAATCTTACAAGGATTAATATGTATAAGCAGAGCATAAGATACCTTATGTGTATCATTCCATCCATTAGCAAAGTCACAGAATCCTAATGTAATATTTTAAACATTTATAGTATCCAAAGAAATGTTCCTGGACTGTAGAAAACACTGAGAATCTTTGTTTGGACTGTTTACATTTTGCACATCAGTGCTGTATTTGAACATGGCACCATATCTGTAAAAGGCAAAATTTTTACAGTTACTGTAGTTTAACCAGCAGTCTCAACTAACTAGGAGCCCCAAGATCTCTCAGACACTGGACCACCAACCAGGCAACATACACCAGCTGATATAAGGCCCCAAACATATATACAGCAGAGGACTCCCTAGTCTGAACTCAATCAGAGAAGATGCACCTAACTCTCAAGAGACTTGGGGACCCAGGGAGTAATAAAATATGGTGGGGTGGGGGTAGAGGATGGGAACTTCCTCTTAGAGACAGGGGGAGGAGGTATGGGATGTGGAACAGTCGAGGGTAGACTGGGAGGAGAATAAAGTCTGAACTGTAAAAAAAATTAAAGAATAAATAGATAACAATTATAAAATCAATGAATAAAAATAAAATAAAAAATAAATGTGGTTTTCGTGTGTAAATTTATGTGTATGGACATTCAAGGCAAGCTATTCAATTTGAAGGAGAACAAGGTCACTTTCCGAGCAGCACAAGTCATCAGTAAGATATCAAGGTTCTGTTATAACACACCCAACTATTGAACTGAAGTCCAGGACTCCTGTGGTTGAATTAAGGAAAGTCTGGAAGAAGTTGAGTAAGAGGGAGACCCCATAGGAAAGCCAACAGTCTCAACAAAAATGGGCTCCTGAGATCTCTCAGACACTGAACCACCAACCAGGCAGCATACCCCAGCTGATATGAGGCCCCCAGCATACGTACAGCAGACGACTGCCTGGTCTGACCTCAGTGGGAGAATAGGAACTCAGGAGTGGGGAGGCCTAGCTAAGGAAAGGGGGCAGACACACAACTTCTTGGAGACAGGGGGAGGAGCAATGGTAGGAGGAAGTATGGGAGGGCAGACTGGGAAGGGGGGCAATGACTGGACTGCAAAATAATTACTCCTCCTCCTCCTTCTCCTCCTCCTACTAGATTATATATTAACACTTCATGACTATTTTTTTACAGAATTCATATACATTTTATTTCAAACAACTGCTTAGTCTTTAAACAAAAATTTAAGTAGTATGACTCTACATATAGTAAAGAATTTTAGACACTGCTATTGGGGAAAAAATAAGAAAACATTTAAATGCTAAAATGTTGTAAACTACTAAAAGTTTGAAATGTACTCAATAAAATAAAGAAGTATAGCTAAATTGTTGAAGTTATTTGTCTGTGCAGTTTTTTTTTTCCAACTCAAAACCCACAGAATAAACTGGTGACAATCTTAATGTTCCACATATATTTCTCCAGGCCTCAGGCCACACTCCTTTCCTGCAGTGTCTTATGCTCCCCTCCCTCCTTTTTCTGGGACAGAGATTATCAACCTAGACTTGCTGTAGTCTTGTAGCCCCTTCCTCCTGGATCTACAAGATGCTACTGTGGTCCTAGCTACTTTCTGGCTCCTTGATCTTTAGGTGCTAATAGTCACAGGGCTATGTCAGACTCAATCACCTGAAGTAAAAATTACTACTAGTCCCCCAAAACATGTATCTGTTAGGAAGGTTTCTTTGCTCTCACTCTCACTCTCGCTCTGGCTCCCTCTCTCTCCCTTCACAACCTCTCTGGTTCCCTGTCTGGTATCCCTGCAGGATATGGTAGATTCACTCTCTTTTTAAGGCTTTATCATGTTCTTTTTATATGATGTTCTGCCCCCTCAAATTTTTATCTTTCTTTAAGCTCAGATATGTGGGCCCTATGATATCTTTCCTGATGATGTTCATCTTCAGCACAAGACGTCTGTCTCAGTTTCCTTTTTCCAACCTGCAATTCTCTGATCTGACTGAGTCAATGCAGAGATTATAGATATTAGAGAATATGGAACTAGAATGGCCAAAAAACACAGAGGAAGGATTGAGACAGTGTCAACACTGGAAACCCCAAAGACAGTACTGCAGGCATTGACTATCGCCCTTTCTTCCAACCTGGCACCAGAAAGCCAGGTCTCCAACCATTAATTTTACTATCCTGATAGTTATTGAACTTTACTCCTTGTTTCCTGCCCCTACCCTATGGCTCCGGCTCCTGAGTTTGCAAATGAAGTGCCTTCCAACACCCAAGTCCTGGCCAATTATACTAACCACACAAATCTTGCCTCAGAGACCCTTGCCACCACCCAGGTGTACAAATACTTTCTTTCCCCCCTTTATTCTGAAGCAGTTCTCCAGTGTGTGTGTTCTTTACCCTCACAATCACCTCTGACCAAGATCCTGCCTGCAGCCACCTCTAGCTAGCTTAGTTTCACTCCTTCCAGATCAGCCTCCTGTGCAAAGGAAGGAGAAGCAAACAAGGGATGACAAGGAAACATTTTATTCTAAAATTATAATGTAAGGTTCTCTTCTCTCAAGGGCAAATAATATGGCAAATACATGTCAGATTATTTGATGTTCACCCCAAATAAATGCAGCATTTCCACAGCTGATAAAAACTGGACTTAGGAAACACAACTTCAACACTACCTCAAACACTATTTATGAAACATTCTCTGAGTGAAGGTTGTTTGCATTCTTGGTTGATTCCTCGAGTTCTAGCTAAAAGCTCTGCACATAGAATGGTTTCTTATTCTGTATATTCATCTTGGACCTCCTAACTGCCTCAGTAAGGATATGAGTGAAGACATATGCTCAATAAGGTGTCTGCATTTCTAAGACCTCACTGACAAGGCTGTCAATGCATTTATATCATTACACACACATTAAGCTCCTGAAAAGTATATCATTTTCATCATATTATTCAGCATTTTGGACTTATAGAACTGATTGAAAGCTAATGTTTAAAAGTCTTTTCCACAACATGCAGTTGTAGAGATGTAGTAGAGCCATTGTGACTGCTGCTACATTCTGGTGTTCAGTCACATATCTTTCTACTTTCAGTGCCTTGACATAATAAAAGTCGATAAAGTAAGACTAGAATACTAGTGACAAATCATATCACAACCTGTGCCAAAGATAAAATATCTGAAAATAATCAATTTAATTTGCTTTAAATAGTTAAAATTTTGATACTGATTAGTACAACACTCCTACCTAATTTAAAGCAAACAATGTGGTAATTAGGCCATCAGTATGGTTGTATTTTATTGTGTCCTGTGGCTTGGCTGTATGTCAAATTAATAATCCGAAAACATATTTACACTCCAGCTGTTGTGAACATTTATTATCCATATATTTGTTTCTTTATCATGCATTCACTTCTATGTTTGGTTAACTTCATAATTTCTGTTTTAAATAAAGGATAGAATTGGCATCAAAATTTTTTTCAGTGACAATATATTTCAAGGAATTCATGCTTTTCCTCTGAGTAATTTATAGTCTATATAATTTTTTATCTTTTAAAATAATGTTGTTAGATTTGGAACAGTTGTTGGAACAAAGTACTAGGCTTCATCATACATTTACATCATTTATAATTTGTTCTTACAAATCCTCTTCTCCCACTCCTCCTTTCTTACCCTCATTTTACTCACTTCATTTTTCTCTCACGCAGCCCTCCATCTGCTTTTCTGTCACATGTATCCCATTATGCTATGATTTTCTTCTCTGTCACCTCCATTAACGTCTTATCTTTCCTTCTTGTCTTGCCCTGTATCCTAGCACCCTGAACTACAATACAAATGTCCTTATTTACTCATGATAGTTGAGCTAGTTTATCTGGAAAAGATTTTAAATACAGAGGTTAAGTTTATGTGCAACTGAGGAAGGGAGTAGACAGAAGAAGAACTAAAACTAAAAGCATTTAATTTTATCATATATATCACAAAGAGTAAATACTCCAAGAATAAGTTATTTGAAGATAAATTGACTAAAGGAAAATAAGTAGAGTACAAGAACAAAGCTTCTCTCTGTCTTTTCTTCTCGTGGGACTGATTTCTCTGATAAAAAAGGGCAAATAACTCTAGACAAGTTGAAAGTGACAACTTAGACCTAGTTAAAACTCTCCTTTGGGCAATACTTCTTAGCTGTGACAAAACTAGTTAAGTCAGGTGCATTTCAGGGACTCTGAGGTAGTGATTGATTATCTTCTAGTTTTTATAAACCGTTTCTGCTAAATGTATTCAAATGCTAAATGTATTCAGATTTGTTTCACTCTGGTGTTTTTTCTTTTAGTTTGTTTGTTTTATTTGTGATTATATAATTCTTATAGGCATAAAATTTGAAATTTGCATTCTCAATTTGAACACACATAAATTCCATCCTATTTATTGCTTTAAAGATCTTTTACAATTACCCTGAGTTTGTCAGAAATTTGATTAATCTTGTTATTAAATTTGCATCATAAGAATAATTACAGTGAATTTGATAATGTTATTGCATTTACCATCTTGGGATCCAAATCTATTGCTAAATATTGCAATTGTACAAAATCAAAAATTTTATTTTTCATTTCAATGTGTTTCCTTCTATAATGCTTCTCATGCAATGATACCCTATTTCTCTGCCCAGAAAGCCATGACTGAATGCGACTGAGTCAGTGACCTAAAATAACATCTCATTTCCACATAATGTCCCAGGAGAAAGTACTGCCAGGGATGGTTTCTGGTGAGCTCTGTCTTCTATCTTGAGTGAGGCTATGTTTTCCCTAACTCTAAATGTATTTTCAAGCTAGCTATCTGAGTTCCTGGCACTTCTAATTTTCTTCTTAGGTGACTAGTTTTATGATTGGATCCCCATATTTTTGGTTTTTACATTTAACCTTAATTACTTCGTTAATGTTCTCCTGTCCAAAAGATTCACATTTAATATCAGTTCTTCAAATATGACCTACGAAGGGACAAAATTCAGTCACTGACACAAATGCTTCATTCAAATTTAAGTATGTCAACATAATACTCTGAATGGTTTAGCGAAAAAACACAAAGCAGTTTTCTCTTTTAATATGTATTTATATTATATATAAAAAATCCAATAAGATATTACAAGAATAAAATCATTGCTGTAGAAACATTTTCTTAATCCAAGATTCATATAATATTCTGATGCAAAAATATATAGTTAAATAAGCAAGTGTTGAGTTAAAATTCTTTATTTAAATCATCCCAATGATTTTAAATTTTGTTTTAAAGAAAGTTCTTTAGCTTGTTCAAAATAATGTAGTGTTTTAATGATATTCCAATGTGCTTTTGTGGTTAAGAATATAGAAATAAAAACATGTTCTATTTAAAATTAAACAGAAAAGAGACACACATTGAGTTACCATTGTATTAAAGAACCTCAAAGCTAGAATTTTGCACATGTAATTGGATAAACAAGAAATACAATGAGATTCTAAAAGAACACGTGATTATTAAACAGTGGAATACTATAGAAGAAAAAAGTACTTTTTAAAATATATAGTTGTATGATAACCAGAAGTAAATGTGGATACTAAATTGAAAACATCAAACAGTGTTTTTTGTTTAAATATGTAAACAATAGATTAAAATAACTTTTATGTTATAAATTTATTCAAACAGTTAAAAATACAATACCTGTTATTCAATGAAAACTTCAATACCCAGTTTTGTTTTAACTGTCTTTATTCTTTTTGGTTTAATTGATAACAGATCTTCTGGTCTTATGCTCTGGATAGTTTTCACTTGTTTGTTTGTTTTCATTTTATTTTGTTTTGGTTTTCCCTTTGGTTTTTCAACACAGGGTTTCTATGTATATCCCTGGCTTTCCTGAAGCTAATTCTGTCAACCAGAATGGCTTCAAACACAAAGATCCTCCTGACTTTTCTTCCCTCATGCTGGATTCAGAGGCATTGGTGGCACACAGTAGTAACATTTATTGATAGAAGCTAAGGCTGGAGGATTATGAGCTCCATGCCCTATTTAGAGTTTGCCTTCTCTCATTTCCTCCCAATTTCTCCTAATACCGACTCCCACACAGATCTACATTCTTTCTGTCTATCACTAGAAAATACTCAGACTTCTAATCATAATAATATATGAAACAAAGTAAGATACTATAAGATAATTGAAATAGGACAACACAAACATCCAGAAAGAAAAACAGCTCTATGACGGTCACAGCATACAGACAGAAACATAGATACCCACTTGAGGTTTTGAACCCTCAAGAAGCCCATGAAAGAAACAGTTGGAAGCCTGTAGATAAAAATCGATCCAGCAACATGGATAGCATTTAATCACTCTTGCTGAAATACAGACATGACCACAGTACACACCATTAATCCCAAACATGAAGGTAATATTAGTTTGTAGAAGTAGGCATGTTTGAAAGTGAAAACCATTTGAGAGGCAGATAAAGTGATAAATCAAAGAAAGCTTTGACAGAATGAGTCAGGGATAGGATATATCCAGATTTGATAAGGGTGTCAGTTAAGAGGACAGACAGTGGAATTGAGGTCCTGAGAATTCAGTTGGTAGGAATTTAGTACATGGAATTCATAGGTAGTTTTTCAGGGACAATTTTACAGGAAGTCACGGAGAGAATAAGCTAGACACAAGTGTAGATGGAACAAGCCAGAGAATTAGATGGAGCAAGAGGATTAGATCAGATTGCTAGAGTTACTTTGAAGCCAAGAGAGAAAATCAGTCAGAAGCTGAGAGAAGACGGCTTGAATCAACCAGCTTGGGGAGGAGTTTGAGCCCGAACAACTGAGTTCAAACAACCAACCAGAATTTAGAAAGAGCTAGAAAGGATGAGCATATTCAGAAGTAATCCTTCAAGATGACAATTACATCAGTCAAATAAAAGTTACTTGTACAGAAGCCATAATAAATATAATATCCCGAGGACCTGAATGGTAATAAAGGAGAAAATATATGAATAAACTAAAAAAAAAGAAAGAAAGAAAGAAAGAAAGAAAGAAAAAACCAAACCAAACCAAATCAAAACCAAAACAAACAAAAAACCAAAACAGAACAAACCAAACAAAATAATAAAACAGCCCTGACATGGTAGGACAAAAAAAAAAAAAATGAACTTCCAAAAATCCCATTGACTACACTGTCTGTTGTTCTACTGTTTGGCATCCAGACTACCCTTAAGAAGGATTTGTTTTCCCAGTGAGACCCTCATAGAGAAATGCAAATTTTAATTTGAAAGAGTTAAGAAACCCTGCTACTAAGGTCATAATCTACCATGACCAGACCAGACTGAGCTCCACACAAAATGGAGAACTCCCTTCTTCAGTGGGACTCTCTCTTTACCTGACCTTATCTGAAGATGCTGATTCCCATATCCTCTACCTGAAGATGTCAAGTAATCCTTGAAGAAATCAAAGGTTCAACTCCTTTTCTTCAGATAAGAACCTGCCCAGCAAGGACCTGGAGAATGCCTTTCTATCCAAATGAAACATTCCTAGTAGCTTTAGCCTCAACCAATATAAATTCACCTGAAAAAAGAAATTCTTCCCTCTCTCCAAGGTTTGCACAGTATTTGTATACACTGAAAAAAATATATATGCACATCTAATTTACCAAATATCTTCTAAGAGAGCTGTTTCACAGAATACTGTCTAAAATAGCTATAGCATTGAAATCTTAGGAGGAGAAACACACACACACACACACACACACACACACAGCTGTATTCACTGACAGATGGAGATCTTCATTCTGGGATCTTCATCCTTTCTCATTCTGTGTGCAGTGGCACTAGGACATCTTGAGAGAGGAAGCAGAATACAGGCCCACAGTAGTTTTCTGTGTAAAGGATAGGGCATGCATTCTCATCTTTGTTCAGCTACAGGACATTACTTTGCACATACCCATGTAATACATCTGCATGCTGTTTCAGTTTCTGTGAGTCTTGTCTGTGTGGATCTTAATGATTCAGTGGTTCTTGTTTCCTTGATGTCCTGCATCACTCTGTCCACTACACTTTTTCTTCCTTCTCTTCTGAAGGGTTCCATGGGGAGCAGGGCATGGATCTATGAACATAGCAGAAAGTTATTAGGAGTCATTTTATTGCTACGCTCATATTGTGGAACATTAGTATTTAGTTTTATAGTGGGTACTTGGACTATCTATTTTCAAGTTGTTGGTCACTCATACAGTGTTGGGTATGAGTACCATCTTGTAGAGTGTGTCTTAAGTCAAATCAGATAGGCTGATTACTCCTAAACTCTTTGTGCCATCATTGTCCTAGCATATATTGTAACTGCTTATTCTCCACAACTGGTTTCTCTCCATAAAACAAGTATGCTAAATTCATAAACCCTCTTCCCATATTACATATCATAACTTGTTGTAGATAGCCTTGAGGCTTTATCTCTTTTAATTCTGCCCTCATGGGAGAAGCTTCAGAGGAGTGAGTTACACCTGTGACTTCTTGTGCAACAATCTCCTAATGAATAAAAGAGCCAATCACTGGGCATGTAAGGAGGGACTTCCAAGTCAGAGGAGGAGAAGGGAGGAGCAGGAGAGAGGGAGAGCTTTTTGGAATGGGGAGAGCAGATAGGTAAGATGTATTATAGCAGATCCACAAGGATTCACCACCAGAGAAATCAGACTTTGATAAGATTTACAAGATTAGGTTTTAGTTGATGCGCCCAGGGATTGAGTTATCATTCTTTCTGAACTAAGTTTTGGTTATGTTTTCCTTCACATGGCAGCTCCACTGGCTTCCAGAGAGAAAGGTACAGCAGTGGCAAAGTGTGGGTTTACCTGATGTGCACCACAGAGGCCATGGGGGTATTGCAAAGCTTGGGACTGGCATGGGAGTGTCCCACCCCACCAGTGGGAACCTATTGAGCTGGGCGGAGAGATCATGGAGCTCTTTGTCAGAGCTCCACAAGGTAAAAGCAGCTCAGGCATTGCTAGCCGGTGCTTGGTTGGCCAGCCAGTCTGGGATGAGAGTGCCTGAAAATAGTGCAGGAACATATAGTACTTTCTTTTGCTTCCCCCAACAATAACTCGTTTATACATCTGTGTCCAAAAGTTTGTAATACTTCAATAGGTACATTGACTAATAAGACTTTATTAGTCTTTATTTATTGAAACAAAAATAAAATTTATGGAATATATAGAACAGGGTGCATAATAAAATCTACCCTTTCCTGGCTTCCTTGATCATGGCTGATTCTAACGTTGGTTCTGAGTGTTTGTGTGTGTGTGTGTGTGTGTGTGTGTGTACAGCATGGAAATGCTGAAATGTATGTAAAATAATTTGAAGTCAATGAATTTGATAAATACTATCTTTACATAAGACAGTTGCTCTGTAAAGGCAATGATTTCTTTCTCTGTCTTAAATGTATTCTAGAACAAGTCTCCACTGCTTTAGTAGTGGGTTTTGCTGAATATTCAGATTATACTATTTTCTTAAAACAAATTATTTCCATTTATAAAGTAAAGGTGCTCAAAATTTAAAAGTGGGAGTCTATCACATAAAATATTATGTCCTCATATTTAATCTGGTATGGAAAGCAGGTTATTAGTTCCATTTTGGAGTATTTCTTTTGAGATTTTCATGTCTCAACTAATACAGAGTTCTGGCCATCTGATTTCAATTTATTTGCATCTTTTGATACATTATACTGATAATACAAGAGTACACTGCTGAAGAGACATGGGCTTTAAGAAGGACATTTATGCTTCTTTGAATCAAATAATAAGAGAATGTTAAGAGCTCAATTTTTTTTTCATAATTTGTGAGATACTGGTTTTGCTTCAATCTGAAGTAATATTATATGAAATGGCAAAATATAAGTGAATAGTAAAAGTGCCCTTGGCTCTATACATGTCCCAGAGTCAAAGCTTATTCTCAGTACTTATGATCTCAAAAAGCAGACAAAGACAGCATGGAGGGTAATGCTGGGATGACCCAAGGAATCAGGAGGCCAAAATGATTCAGAATGATCATATAAAGTATGATCAGGGTTGGCATGCATAGAAACTTATGATTGTTGAGATGACAGTCAAATTTGAAGTTATTCAGAGCTACATTAGGAGTACACTGAACAGGAAGTTGACAGTGAGAAAAGCAATTATATTAATGGTGAGATAGTTTGAGAGAGGTCAGTATATCAGCATGCTCAGACCATGTACCAAGGTAATAACTGTAAAGAATGCATTGGAAGATGGTATAAAAGAGTTTTTTTTACAAGGAAAGCCTCCTGGTCGTTATATTGTTTGGACCATTCTTCAACAGAAAACCAGGTCTCTGTATTGAATATGTTCCTATCAAGTAAAAAGATGAGCCATGGATTTTCTTGGGACAATTATTAAAGGTGCATTCTTAAGAGGTTCTTTCTGAAATTTTTCATTTCAGAACTGATGGCAAAGACAAAATAGCTTTAAGAAAGAAAAATAAATAAGAATTATAAGAATTATGCTAAAAGGTATACTTTATCCAGCACTCTAGGGAGAATTTTAAATCTTGACTGGTTGACTGGTAAGAAAGACTAGAAAAGAGCATCTCCCCCCTCCTGGGTCCTCTGGAAAGAGAAAAATTCTGGAAAGAACTTGTTCACAAAATTTTGAGAATGCTGATTATATATATATATAATCTATATCTATCTATATCTATAGATATAGATATATCTATATCTATATATATCATGTTTCTCTGTTTCTCTAAAAAGTTCTGTTTAGTATAGTTGGATACAGACAGCAATATGATCTTCTTTTGTAATCACTCTCAAACTTTACAACTTATAAACTTGACAGGTTTCATGGGTTTAAAATAGGAATAGCAGATTTTTATAAGATGTTGAAAAATAATTTATTAAATGTTTAATGGTAATCATAGACTGGAGTCCTTCTTAATCTCACTGGGGCAAAGCACAATTCAGAGTCTTTAGGTGTATAAAACTGATCTGTCAGCTATTAGAACAACAGTGAGGAGACATCAAGGTAGGCAAGGTGAAGAAGTAGTACCTATATGTAACGAGAACTTGTTATGTTAAAACCTGTAATATCTGAAAGCAAGATTCTGTGCAAGATAACATAAATAAATGAATACAATTATTCATTTTTCATAGATAGAATCTAAATCAAGAAGACTTGTAATATCTGTCCTATATTTAGGTTTCAATAAGGGATTGACTAGGTAAGTTTAAGTTCCTAAAAATCATCTATGCAAATGATACCATGTATGTTTCAAGATATAGTTTTAGGTTAGGGTAGTTGAATTTTCCTTATCTGTGCCTAATCCGGAACAATTACCAGAAATCAGTGAGTACACACAGCACATTTTCACTTAGCCAAGATTCAAACAAAGACAGAGTTACAGGAAGAAAGACGCAAATCTGTAGATAATTTGTAGTTAACCTATACTAAGAACAACATTGGTTTGCTATATTCAGTAGCAGAAAAAGCAGCCTTCTGTCCTGATTAAAGTAATATATGTAATTTAATACTTGGATATTTGGACCTTGTTACTTTAAGAGTTCTATTTTTACTTCAATAAGATTTCAAAAAAGAATATAGTTGACAAAAAATAAAAATAGAATAAAGTGGCAAATTAACGATTAGTTAATTTGTATTTGCTCTTTAGAGGTATAAAATATTTAGGAAATGACCATTTGAATAGAGCGCAGTGAAAGGATCAATCTTGACATCAGGAATTATATTTTCAGTGATTGAACATTTCAAAGTTTTATGTCACACTGTAACAGAAGTGAGACCAATGTGAGGAGGTTTGTATGAGAGACAATGAGAGGTTACATTTGAGCAAGACAAGAAAAAGAACATTCAGAGATTTAAAACAGTGGCTCTTATTCTAATAAACTTTTGAAATTTTGAGTAAGTGCCTGAATGGCACTAAATGATTTAAAATTTTAATTTAAGGTTATTATGTATACAATAATATAAAGGATGGTAGGATGGATATGGGAAATTGCTTATAATAATTACCAGGGAAATTATCATATTTTTTCTCAACAGAACAATGAGGAATGTGAGATAACAATAAATAAGCAAAATTTAAAATGTAATTAATAATTTACTATTAAGAGTACTGTGTGAAGATTTTTGTGTGTATATTATTCATATTTTCTGAAATAAATTTTTAATAATAATAAATAACAGATATAAAGGAATTAAAAGACATTAAAATTAGTTGTTTGAAAGATATGAGTGTGGGTTTCTTCCATTTAAAGGGATTTACATTAATGGAATCTGAATTTGACATACTTGTAGTTCTAAAACAGAAATATACTGTGTAACATTGAGAGAAAGTTCCAGGGTAAATAATACAGCTTGAATCCATAGAATTTTGGGAAACCAGACAGCTGATCCAATAGAGCACAATATATAGATAACAAAGATAACCAGTGTATTATAAACATTTATTAGAATATCAAAAGAATGTATATTATTAAAATCAATGTTTAAATTATATAAAAAATTTATTGAAGGCATTCTGTAATTGGTTTTGTACATATCAATATTTACTTTTGTAATAACCATTTCTGAACAATACAACAAATCTGTATTAACACAGTGAATTTTAGTTGATCTTGAAAAATTATGCTAATGATATTAAGTGACAATACATAAGACTAGGAAATATTTGAAACTAATTTTACATAGCAATGGTAATTGAGTAAAGTTACAAAGAGACAAAATTTATATTAAGAGAATGATTTGTGACCTGAGATTTGAAAAGATTAATTGCACAATGATATTTTAATAAAGATCCAGAAACATAATCAATGGTGTTTAAGTACAAAGGAAGGCAATGGAGATCATGAAGGTCTAATGAAACATATTGACATATATGTTAGGGTTAAGTATGATAAGTGAAAGTTTAATAAGAATTAGTGACCCATATGTTGGTGTTAAGGACAATAAGTGCCAAATCTCTACTTGCTAGGCTATTTAGAGTAAAGGAAATTTTTAAAATTTTTACTTCAAGTAAAATAAACCTGTATCTTCTTAAATAGTCTATAGAACTTTTAATGAGAGAATACTGCTCATATAAAATCTATAATCTACTTTCTCACTTGTGTAGCCTTTATAATTCAACTTCTTTCATCTACATTTAGCATCTTAAAAGAAAGTAGACAAAGGAGACACATGATGGGAAGGCCATCAGAAAATCTTTGTATCGTGAAAGTTGTTTAAACAGAGAGGTAAGAGTATCAAATTAAGGATGTCTTAGTTAGAATTCTATGCTGAAACATTGTGACCAAAATGCAATTTTTGGTGGAAAGGTTTTATTTAGTTTACACTTCCATATTACTGTTCATTATCAAAGAAAGTCAGGACAGTAAGTCATAGACCAGGGACCTGATGTCAGTAACTGATTCAGGGGTCATGGAGGGGTGCTCCTTACTGGCTTGCTTATCCTGACTTGCTCATTTTGCTTTGTTAAGAATAATTGAATCCAGGACCACCAGGCCAGGGATGGCACCACCCACAATGAGTTGGACCTTCCTGCATCAAACAATACTTAAGAAAATCCCTACAACTAGGACTTATGATATCATTTTCTCAATTGAGGTTCCTTCTTTTAATAACTTTAGCTTGTGTCAATTTGACATAAATATAGTCAGTATAAAAAGATAGATATATGAATAATATTTTCAAGAAATTGCATCAAAGTGAGCAGAATGTGATAGGTTCAAAATTAGTATGATAGATTTGATTATTTCCTCCAATTTTAGTATTATTAATCTTATGATTAGTAAATTTTAAAAGTCACTTCAATGTGCCTAAAAATTATGCAGAAAATTCCAGAATATATAAACCAGAAATATTAATATGTCAACAAGCTTGAAAACAGAAGTTTATTGTGATATTTAATATTGATATTCTCAGGGTCTAGAATAATCTAAGAAATTAATCTCTGAGCATTTCTGTGGAAAAAATTCTAAATTATATTAATTGAATGGAAAGATTTATTTTAATGTTGAGTGGCATTATTCCACAGAATAGAGTTATATGTTAAACATGGGAAATTAAGCTGAGTACCATCATTCCTTTCTCTATGTCTCCTCACAATGAACACAATGTGACATACTGCCTCATGATATGCAGTAAACCACCACATATCACTTATTTTGAATAACTATACATTCAAACTGTGAACCAAAATAAATTCTCTCTTCAGGTTACTGTTGTCAGAAGTTTTGGCAGGGTTTTATTTATTTATTTATTTATTTATTTATATTATTTATTTATTTATTCTGTATAAAAGTGAGAAAATTAACTAATAGAGAAAACTGCAGGCCTAAATGTAAAAGAGCTTTGAGCTTTAAACTAGAAAACCCCTTAAATTCTATAAATCAGGCTTGATGGATCATTCTAATGGGATGCTGGAAGATAAGAATGAGATGAATGAAGAACAAAGGTCAGAGTAATTATGTTTCAGTAAAGAACAAGAATACGATTTAGAACTGGGCTCAAGAACACACAGTATTTTATAGAAGAATGTAACAGAATTGTGTGCACATACTGAGAACTTGGAGGAGATGAAATTTAAATGGAGTGGACTAATTTATTGCCAAGAATGTTTCAAAACAGGCTACAATTCATGATACATAATGGTTACTGCTAACTGTTCTCATTGAGATGTCTTGTTATAGAAAGCAAAAATACAGAGAAAGGTAAATGCATGACTAGACAGGGTCTGTCTGTGTGAGAAACCAAGGAGGACAGATGACAATGTATTCAAAATTGCTTAAAAGATCAACATTTAAATTACTTTTATTAATCATTCCATTCATTTACATCTATGCCCCTTCTCGGTTAGCTCTCCACAATCTCCCATCCCATCTGTCCTCTCCCCTTTACTCCTCCCCTTTGCCTCCATGAGTGTGCTCCCCTATCCACCCTCTTCCTCCCCACTGCTCAAGCATGCCCCTATGCTGAGGAATCAAAACTCTCCACAGGACCAAGCCCGTCCCCTCCTATTAATGGCAGTCAAGACTGTCCTCTGCTACATATATATCTGGAGCCATGGACCCCTTTCTGTGCACTCCTTGGTTGGTGGTCTAGTCCCTGGGAGTTCTAGTTAGTCAGGCCAGCAGATATTATTCTTCCTATAGGGTTGTAATCACCCCTTGCTCCTCCAGTCCTTTCTATGGCTCCCTCACCAGGGTCCCTGATCTCAGTCTGATTGTTGGCATATGCTGGCAAAACCTCACAAAAGACAGCCACATCAAGTTCCTGTCAGCAACTGGCTCTTGGCAACAGCAACTGTCTCAGGGTTTGGGTCTGCAAACTGGATGGATGCCCAGATGGGGCACTCCCCGGATAGCACTTAAAAATGTGGTACAGAGCTAAAAATTTAGATAGATATCTGTCACTTTAAACTGGGGCATTTAAAGGAACCCTATGTGCAAGACTACTACCTTTTATGAAAATTAAAAATATATATATTTTACAGAAAAAGCCTGATGAATGTGACACTGAAGGAGATACCTGCTTGAAAATTGACATTATGAGAAAATGCTTCTTCAGGGATATAATAGATAAAGGCCAATATAGTTGTCTTTCAAGGGAGAAGACTATATTTAAAGTTGGTAGGAGAACTTTGCAGTACCTGTCATATAGTACATGGTTTGTATACATGAATGATGCATGCCTGCAGAGAGCTTAAGGGGCCAGGACCAGGGTCAGGGCCAGGACCAGGGCCAGGGAATTCTTGGTGGCATCAGATTCTCCACAGCTTTTCTCTGTGCATATGCTATAGTCTTGACAACTTCAATTTGCTTATCTCTTTATAGCAAATTAGGGTTTAGTTCCATAGCTTCATACAATGACCTAATTGGCAAGAGTGAGATCAGAAAGAAGGTGATACCCAAACAATAGGATATACACAGAGGGAAGCTTGTTTGTAACTAGCCCAAAAGTGTGTGTGTGTGTGTGTGTGTGTGTGTGTGTGCCTTGCATATAGGAGAGCTGAACAGTACTCAAGGCCTTTAAAGCCCAGAACATCTAATTAGGTATACCTACTACCAGATCTGGAGCAGAGAGTTTGGGATTTTCCTGTTTGAGTTTTCATTCTAATTTAGATCTTATTTTGTTTGTGTCAATAACTGTTGTCAATGATTGAAAGCTATGTGAAGTACAACATGTTCATGGTATGACTACTATACGAGATCTAAAAGAAAATTAAGAAAGTTAGTCAGAAAGCAAAAGACTTACATTATTGCATTTTAATAAGCTACTAACTCACAGTGACATGTAGAAATTCCATAATCTAAGTACAAAAAGGCATGATGGGGTATAAAAGAAGGCATTATTATTAGAAGTCAGTTGGCCGAGCAACCAACATTCTAGAAGTTTTGAGACTGACATCATTCTTGATAAGGATATGATATTAGTGGAAGAAAAAATGATCAGGTTTTGAATTTGTTGTATAAAATTTGTGAAGTTTCAAGTGAAGAATTAAGAGGTAGAAAAACTAAACATACACGATAATCACTTTGTTAATGCAGTTTGCAAAAACTTGTAGAGGAAGATGACAGGATAGATTTGCATGCAAGCAGCAGACAGCAAGACAATGGTACAGTCTGCTTTCATATCCAGTTATGAAAAGTAATGTAGAATTCTCTATTCTCACAAGACAAAATAATACTGCTGGAGTAAAGCTGGATCCATTCTGCAGTAATTAGAGGTAGGAGGAAATGTGGAGACCACAATGAATCGACTAAGTTTCTAATCACAGTAGCAGAAGGTAGACTAGGAGTTTGAGAGATCAGGAGGTTAAATGTTACTATGACCCTACATCTTTCAAAGTGCTCATTACTCAATTCCAAGAAGGAAATCAATAACACCTGTGTTCAAACTGAATCTGATAAGTCACTGAATTTGAAAACTATGATGGTTCAATATGAATGTTTCTTATATCAAGGAATTAGAGAACAGAAAGTTATTTTGCTGATAAAGACCTTCCTCATTCACTTAGCCACATAAGAGCAGACGTTTTGTTCATCCACTATGGACATTTTCATTGGGGATTATTATTCTCATAGGAAGACACATGTGAAAACCTATGAATTTCTGAAATTGAAAAACCTGAGCAGGATATAACTATACTGTGTAAAGAGCAAATTGGACAAAATTCTATCACTGTTGATTTAAAATAATGGTTAAACCTCTAAGGGTCAAATATTTACCATTCTTTAGTGCTGAATTGATGAAGCATCCAAGTGCCATCTGTTTGTATTTACCATCAATATTTTGTTGAGTATTTAGTAAATTAAGGAAATTCTAATTGATTCCACTCCTCTGAGCAAGAAAACATTTTCTTATCAACTCTAGATGGCTAGAAATACTGCCTGGAGAGAAGAGAGGAGTATTCCATCTTCAAACTAATTCATGAAAATATAACAGAGTAATTATCTTAATATAGATTCATTTTCTCATGGGTGATTATCTGGGTCTATTTTAAATAAAAAGTAAGAAACATCATTGCAGATTTGATTTAGTCAAATGGATTCAGAATGGTGCACCAGAAATTATCATCTAATATTATTTAAATTCTCTGAATATGGAAACATTGATGCTTCTTTGGCTGATGAACCCTTATTTGTTTAGAAATGAGCAATGGAACCCCCGTGGGGTCACAGTGAAGCTTTTATCATGAGCAGCCTTTAGGCCACAGTGTGCAATCAGTGAATATTTATATTAGGAGCAATTTCACAAGACAGTAATTATCTTATCACAGAGAAAAAGGTTAAAAAGAAGCTTCTCCATTGGACACCTACAGTGTGGATAATTAAGTAGCTCCACGGCTTCTTTCATTACTGCATTCAATAATAGTTAAATACTAGGGAATCTAGATATAATCAGACATGGTTTGATGAGATATATAAAAAAATAAGAAAACACAACTTTTATCCCTAGTTTTACTTGCTAAATTACTTAATTTGATAGATAATGGTTATCATGTTAATAATATCTTCTTGTTACCTACTGTTGGCCAATGACCAAAATCAATTAGTAAAAACATTTAATTGTGTATTTTGACACTCATGAAAATATATTAGGTTACCTAAAGCAACATTCTTCTTTTTAAGATTATGTTGAAAGTTGTTTGTGAGTATAATTCTTAAAAGCAATTTAAAGTTGACAGGTCTAGGTGCTGTATATATTTATCAGTTTGTAGTAAAGGACTTTTCTGTGTTAATTCATCTCTCGAAGCTAGTGTGTCAAAACATAGAAGTACATTTTTGACATGATGTTAGTTAAATTATTTATCAAATAGTAAAGTTGGTTATTATAGTAGAATATCTCTTATCAAAATATTAACATGGGCTATCAAATACAATTAAAGTATTAACATTATTTATAAAACAATTTGTTAAGCATGGATTAAGTAGAAGCATTTTAAAATAACTTACTGTTAGTTTAGTAGTATACCACCAATTCCAATAGCATTTTTAGCCTTACAAGCTTCTATACTACTTGTGATGATATAATTTCCACCTAAAGGTAAAATAAAGGTATACTATCACTATTTCTCTAACTATTAAGCTTTCATTTCAGAACTCCTGTTTCTGTACTTAATACAGTAAAATACAGATAATATTCATTCATTGTTGATTTACTCAGAGAAAGTTTGAGTCGGGACTATACCTTAGTTACTCATAAAAATATAGTGTTCTTTGAAAGTTTTTATAACTGACAGAACTGATTTAATTGAAAAATTAAGACAACATAAAATAGAAAAACAAAGACTATCATTTTTGTCATATAAACATTTAACAATCTCCTTATTATTGCTCTCAAGTGTATAACTTCACAAGATATAGACTTGAATTTTCTAAAACATAAGCTTCAAAGTTCATCCTAAAATATTTATAAAACCACAGCTTACAGAATCACTATATACTAATCTAGTATTATGCAAAATCCTACTCATGGCAATGTGAACAAGTACTCAGACTTCTTGCATATGAAAGCTGTTGAGCATAAGACTTGTGGGATATGCATAGGTTGTTGGTCCAAGTATTTGGGGGAAGGTATAGAGTCAAATAAAATTCCAATAATCAAACTAGGGGAAGAAATTTACAATAAACTAAAGAAACAAATATCAGAATACGAAGAAGTCAAATGCAAAATTGAAATAAATATTTGCCAAACAAGTTTATAAGATAGTTAATATCTCAAATATTTAAGTTATTCAAATACTCTAAGAAGAAAAACAAATATTATTAAAACATACTGAAAATGTATTTGAATAAATATTTATCAAATGAGGCCTTACAAATAGCTAGCAAATATTTGAGAAGTACTCAATATTATTAGAAGAATGTAAATTAGCCTAATATTAAGATATTATTGCACTAGATGTATAGAAGGCATGAGGTTTGTATGCTCCCAAATAAGCACTAGGGAACCAAGAGTGATAAACATACCATGTTGTCTCCTTAATTACTAAGATGTATAGATGTTTTTCACCTGAAAATCTGGGGATGAGTGTAGTTAATTAATAGCTTGGAGATTTGCGCTATCTTTGTCACATCTAAATTCCCCAGATTATAAATTTTATTGCAGACTCTTCCTCCAAAGAGCATTTTTCCTCAGTCAATAAAATGCATCTTTACTAGGAATGTCATTTGTATATTGCGACATCCTTGATAATTACTGAGCTGTCTGCAGTGCCAGGCCACTGAGGCTTTAACAGACTTTGATATTTATCTAATTTATCACCCTCAGCCCTTATCTTTAGCACAGTTTCTGAGTCAACAGAACCAATTTTAATGGAAGAAGCCATATGTACTTTGTAAAGAATTTCAATATAAACATGTATTAAGATACACTCTACACATAGGGTTGACTTATCATTGGGAGACTTTTTCCCCCCAAATTGTGTTGTGCTTAAATATGAGTATTTTAATATTTTAAATAAACTGCCCAGTGTTAAACACTGAGACTAAAGAATTTTGAACTAACATTGGCCAATGAATTATGTTGAATTTCCTTCTTGCCTCACTTGGACAATTTTCCTGCTAGCCTTGTTGTTTATAGATGCCCCTATTTAGAGAGAGAATTACTATCATAAATGCTTCTTTTTTTTTTTTTTCCTTCAGGAGACAGAGACCATTATAAAAAACCAAAACTATTTAAATTCAAAGACCATTTGTCCATGGCTTGCCTAGCCCCAAATATTACATCTATAGAGCAACTCCCACACCTAGGTTCAGTAAATATTACAGAATAGGAGCTGAGAAAATATTAAGAGTCAGAGAACAAGGGCACCTTATAAATATATGAGGGAAGCAGTACCCATTTAATCTTAACAGCATGATTTCATAAATAAGACTCAAACAAAGACAAAACAAGTTGACATGCCAATAGGGTTGTGGGTGATCTCATAAGGTGCCTCTCATATATGAATAGTTACAAACTAATGGCCTCTGTAAGAAGAAGAAAATAGTCCTTTCCAAGCATAATCTTTCCAATTGCATATTCAATCTCAAGTGATCAGACCTCAACACATATACATGAGGTCACAGAAGAGATTCAGTTGGTCATATCTATGAATTTACATGTATATATGCATGCAACAATCATAATTTTGGAATAAAATAACATGATTCTGAGAGGCAATAAGGAGAACATTAGAGCTGTTTAAGAAAGGAAATGAGGTGTGCAAATAATGTAAATATTATATTCATATGTGAAATTCTCAAAATCTTGAAAAGTAAACTAAAAATGTAGCAAAGATGTAGGGGGAAAGCAAATAAATTTTAGCAAAGATGTAGGGGGAAAGAATTCCTTGTACATTACTTATGAGAATATAATTAATACGGCCATTTTGAAGGTGAGGTTGGGAGTTACTCAAAGTAAATGGTGGTTTATCTGTACTCTCCTGTTTATTGTATCAGTATTCACAATAGCCAATATGTAAAAATGAGCTAGCTACTAATACACTGGCATCTAACATGCGTCATCCAAAAATAACTGATCTCATAAAATTTGATAGTAGAATGATGATTAAAAGAATCAAGAAAATTCTTTTGGTAGCTGAACAATATACAGTGAAAAATATGCATTCTTCTAAGAGAAGTGATATATCAAATCCTTTTCATAAAACCCATTAATATGTATAAATTCTGTGTTTTGTTTTATTAGTTAAAATAAGTTTTTATGTAATTAGGTTGAATGTTTAAATTTCTTCTGAGACAAGTTTAAAACTTACAAAGAAGTCAAATGAATTCTTCATTTGACAATACTATTTCTAAATGACATAATTTTTGTACATCAGTGGATTTGCAGGTTTTTTTTTCTTTTATTCTTCCCCTATACAATACATCCTGACAAGAGCCTTCCTCCCTTCCCAATTTCCAGTCCCCCATCAACTTTCTCTCTCTCCTCAAAACACTGTTCCTCCAATTCCCTTAAGAAAAGAGCAGACCTCCCAGTTGTATCAACTGAACATGACATAACAACATGTAATAAGACTGGACATAAAGCCTTATACCAAGGCTGGTTGAGGCAACACTGTATGAGCAGAAGAGTCCCATGATCAGACAAGTACAATCCTATGTTGTATACAAGAAATGCCTGTGTTCTGTCTAGTACTCATGTTCTCTCCACTCTTCAACACAATTTAAAGTGGCCATCTTATCTATAGACCTTTTTATCACATTCCTGAGTTGTTCTCATTGGTGTAGTATTCATAGCATTTAATCATAAGGGTAAAAGCTTCCTCATAAAAATACATCTGCAGAGATTGAGGATGACAGCATGAGAAACACATGCACGTGCGCGCACACACACACACACACAAAGAAGCAAAGATGTATAGTAGGTCAATGATACAGAGATAAATAGATAATAGTTACATATACCAACAAACTAAGGAAACCACATAGCTGAAAGAATATAAATACTAATTCAGTGATTATATGATATATATATATATATAATTTTTGTACACACATATACATATATATATATATATATATATATAGTTAAATATGTACAATGTATTAAATAATATTGTTCAGCTACCAAAAAAACAGGAAGTTACTATGAAAGGTAGTATGACTACTGGTTTTTACTAACCTGCCTTTCATATAAAATTTAAACTCAACATTTAATGGCACTAATGAAAATTTTCACTTCTTCTAAGCCTTCCCGTGTGATGGTAATTAGCATGGAGGTATTATTCACTCTCGTCCTAATACAGGCTTCCTTTTAACCTTTCTCATAGGTCTCACTATTTTTTGCTTCACTGATTTGTTTTATTGAACATTATACGACATAGCAAGCAATTAAGTATGATTGTATAGAAAATTAAATTAGCAAAAGTGCATTAATGGTCAGGTTTAAATACATAAGCAACAAAACTGACGTAAAGGTTGCTGTTCTATATTTAACTTTTCATATCGTGCTTGAGAATTATAAAGTGTAAAATGTGTTAAATCATTCATGCTTTGAAGAACATTAAAATGTTTCTTCACACTGGATTTATTTGGTGGGAGGCTTTAAAGTCCTGCTATGAAATATTATTATTATCCTATTTAATAGCACAGCCACTGTGAAGTTCAATTTGTTGTTCTCATCTTGGAAGAATGGGGGTACATTTGAATGGATAGAGTTCTGTAACACACGCACAGTGTGTGATGTAATATTAATTTACAACATGTGAAGTTATCTGAGCTGAATATTCCATCAATTGTTCAACACTCTTTTCCTTTTTAAGAATAGTTCCCCCAAATCCCAGATTTTCACTGATGGAAATAAATCATGGTGATATCCTGACTTAAGAGTTTTGTGGGACTTTTTTCCTTGGGATATATAGATATAGATATAGATATAGATATATAAATATCTATATAGATATAGATATATATATTGAAAGAATCCACCCTGCATATAGTTAAAGCACTGAGTGGCTCAATCGTGTTAGTGCAATCTTTTACTCACTATAACAGACAATAATAACACTCATTCTTTTTTCTTCAAACTTTTCATAAGCACATGTTTTTGACGTGGTTAATTTGTGTTTCATCTGTTCATTTGTTTTGTTTTACACACTGTCTCAATCTGTAGTCTAACTTGGCTTGAAACTTGCTATCTGGACCAGGTTTGTCCTTGGGTCTCTCTACCAAGTATTCACATTGACGTGATCCATTACACATATCAACAACCATGCCTTTATAGCACATATCAATTAAACTTAAATCACTGAGAAAATTGAAATAATTGAAAGGGAATATATAGATCCCTATCTCTAAATATCCATTTGTATCAGTCTCCAATAACTTATCTCATGTAATATTATATTATAGAAAAAATTTATTGGCTGTGCAAATATCATATGATTTTTTATTTGTAAAAGATAATCACTAATTTTTCTATTTTTCTGCCTTTAAAATAATTTCATTTTACTTTTTTTCTAATTCAATCACTTTAAACCACTAAATTCACTAATGAAAGAAAGGTGTTTAATGTATTATGGCTCACAATCAAATACTAGTTATGTAACATTTTGTCCATTTTACTCCTCTCTAGCCACTTAAAAAGATAAATTGCATAGAGCTCTTCTGCCTTAAATTTCATATTCCCACATAGGAACATGTTTAGATATGTCTTATGTGAATTGTGTGGTGTGGTAAATTCTAAAGAAATGAATGTGTCAGTTTTATGACAGGATTCTTACGTAATATAGAAAATATATCACAGCACATCAATCTTAAAATGTTTGACAATTTTAGGTATTTAATTTTAAAAGACAGGTCACAATTTTCTTTTTTATTTTCTTTTTTTATTGGATATTTTCTTTATTTACATTTCAAATGATATTCCTTTTCCCGGCTCCCCAACTCCCCAAAATCTCCTATCCTACCCCATCCCCCTACCTAATTCTATATCACCCACCCACTCCTGCCTCTATGTCCTGGCATTCCCTTACAATTGGGTCATTGAGCCTGCACAGGACCAAGGGCCTCTCCTCCAAATGATGCCCAACAAAGCTATCCTCAGCTACATATGTGACTGGAGCCATGGCTCCCTCCATGTGTACTCTTTTATTGGTAGTTTAGTCTTTGGGACTTCTGGGAGGTCTGGTTGGTTGATAATTGTTGTTCTTCCTATGGGGTTGCAAATCTTTTCAGCTCTTTCAGTCTAACGCCTCCATTGCGGAACTGTGATCAGTCCAATGATTGATTGTATGCATCCAGCTCTGTACTTGCCAGGCTCTGGCAGAGCCTCTTAGAGAAATGGCTAACACTTGTAACACTACATGCTCTTACAAATGACACTGCTGTAGTTACCAACACCCACAAAGTAGCTAGCAGTTTTAATTCCAATTCCGTGGGATCTGACATCCTCTTCTGGCCTAACAGGCACTGCATGCAAGTGATGTATACAAATACAGACAAAACAGTCTTACATATATTTATAAATTCAAAAGCTAAAAACGTCAACCAAATATCCAAATAGGAAAAAAAAATCTCTCAGAACCAAAACCAAACAAAAGCAAAACTGGCTCTCACACCTGGGCTCTGGTGCTCAGGGCTATTTGCCATGGTGACCAGCTGCACTTCTGGAAAAGGCTCAGATACAACCCACCCAAGAATATCCTGAATGAGGAGAATGGTTTACATTACCTCAAATGCCTGGCTTTTGTTTTCTTTTTTTGTTATTATCCTGTTGAGTGAAAAGGCTGGGCCTTTTAAAGACTTTTTGTTATCAAGAAATGACTGTTTTTGTTGAGGATATTAACAACAAAGTTGGCATTATAAAACTGACTTCAAATACGGATGAAAATATTTATCAGTTACATATTTTATTTAAAAGGTTTTTAAAACATGTATGTATATCTTTTTATTAAAATATTTTTATATTTTTAAAATCAGTATTTTTATTTTATGTAGATGAGTGTTTCATCTACATATTTGTACGCTACCTTTGTGCCTGATGCCCACCGAAGTCAGATAATGGGGCCAGAAGAGGATGTCCTGTCCAAACCTGTACCAACTCTGAGTTAGAACTTTGACAACTCTGTGTTTTCTTGGATTTTGGAAGCCAAAAATCTCCCACAACTACCTCACGGTACAAATCTCAGATAATTATGAGTAAAAGTAAATGTGTCATTCTGGTGTGCTCTCAGGCATGCCCCATTCTTTCCTAGCAATTCCACTCTCCACAAGCAAGTGCTCACAAGGTGCATCAGAACAACTAGGGCTGATGCTGAGCCAGAGTTGTTAATCTTCTTAGCTTCCCATAACCTCTCTTGAAAGATGGCATTCTTTTGACAAAAAGGAAATATACTGGAAGATAGTTTTAAATTTATAGATAGAAGAGGGGTTATAGATATCACTAAATGGTAAAGAGCAAGAGGACCTAGGTAGACTCCAATTCCACCACCAAAGGGCAGCACACAACCACCTTTAACTCCAGTTCTAGGGGACAGGACATCCTCTTCTGACTTCCATACTTCTGTGGGCAGCAGGCACGAATGTAGACTACAAACATGGAGATGAAACACTCATCTACATAAAATAAACACTGATTTTAAAATAGAAAATAATTAATAAAAAGATAAATAAAAAGATTAATTTTTTGAAAATATCTTGAGAAATAAAATATTTAACTGATAAACATATCAATGGGCTTAATCATTCAAATCAACTTGAAAAAGAATTCCATTAGATGAAATCAAGATGGCAAATAAAAAAGAAAGTATAAATTATTCATCATATCAATGTGGATATTTAAATGTATATTTATTTACTAAATATGTGAATTATATATTAACACATAGTCATATTGTTCTTCCAAAATTTATACAACTATTATATATTTGAGAACAATAATTCAAGAATCTGATAGGAACTAAGCTATATTGGAGTAATGAGAAAAAAGTACATATAGCTTAAATGGAGAAAGGAGTTAGTGAAAGGAATGATGAGAACCTGAAACAAGTTGTTAATGAAACTTCATAAATATGTATTTGGCTTTTGCTCACATTTTGGTTGTTGTGTGTTCACTTGTCTTGTTTTAAATAGCCTCTTCAACTGTAAGCCATTTGTTTGCTCTCCATGAACACTTGTGAATAGAGATAATATTAACCAGCAAAACTAATGTGGAATACCTTAGGTCATTTTCCAGTTGGGTGACCAACAATTTGTGCTTCAAACAGTTTTAATTTGGAAGTGAGTGGCATATTTGCAGTAATATAAGATATTTTAAAATATTATCTTGATTTATATAGTAGAATAATTAATAAAGTTTTTCAGAAATATTATAATAAAGCATTTCAGAAATAGTAAATATATTTAAAATGAGGAAAATTTAAAGAAATTTATAGCTTATGTGAACATTAAGCTGTCAGTTTTACATTATCAACCCTTTGTTTCAGCATTTAGCTTTAAGCTATATTATAAATTTTATTAAAATAGATTTTTGTTGTATATTATATTATGATCATGTTTTTTTCTCTACCACACATCCCCACATTTCCAGATCTACCTAAATCTGCTTTCTGTTCTCTCATTAAAATATAAATAGGAATATAAAAATGGCAATGAAATAAAAAGATAAAACAGAAACAATAACAACAAAATTCCAGAATAGGACATCACAAAGAAAAGGAAAAAGAGCCAAAGGAAAAAAAATACATATAGACATAGAGACACATGTTTTTATATACTCAGCAATTCCATGAAATCATAGAACAAAAAAACATTAACACATGCACAAGGAACCTCTGTGGTAGAAGGAGGAAGAGGAGGAAGAGGAAGAGGAAATGATGGAAGAGAAGGAGAAGGAAGGAGAAGGCAACAGAAAGAGAAGGAGTAGAAAAGGAGGAAAGGGAAAAGGAAAAGGAAAAGGAGAAGAATGATGAAGGGAAAGAGGAAGAGAATGGAAAGATGACAACCTGACTAAACTTCATGAGACAAAGAACTTTCAAAATGCCATTGAATTAAGATTGTGTTGGCCATCACTACTGGGGATAAGACTTTCCACTAAGTGTGGTTTGTATACCCAGGGATATACTGTAGAAGAAAATCAATTTTTCCTTTGTTAGAGATTATCAATTAGAAAGAGATTCTGGGTTAAGTATGGGGGATGTGTCCATTTGTTTTTCAGTGCTAGGAACCCACTTGACTTAGACCTGAACAGTCCCTGTACACACTGTCACACTATCTGTGAGTTCATATGTGAATCAGCTCATCAGTATATTGGAAAGTCTTGCATTTTTGTCTTCTCTATCTCCTCTGGCTTTTTACAATCTTTCCATTTCCTCTTCCTTGGAACTCTTCGAACCCTAAGGGGAGTATTTTAATGGAGCCTCTCTATGCAGGGCTGAGTGTTCCTATATCTAGCACTCTCTGGATATTATCCAGCTATGGGTTTCTGCATACTATCTTATCATACTAGCCAGGAGGAAGCTACTCTAACATGGCCTGAGCAAGGTACTGACTATGAGTATAGAAAAAATTCAGAAGCAGTTATTTTGTGTCTACATTTCATTAGCAGAACTTTAGTGCTTGTTTTCTTTTTCCTTAGGTCCTTAGTCCATTTAGTCTCAGGGATTTGGTCACTGAAGCAGTATTGTGGATGGATTCTACTCCATGGAGCTGTGCTTTACAACCAACCACATTTTCTTTTGTTCGTCCCACAAACTTTGTGCAAGTATTGCACAAGCACAGCTTTCAGGGAGTTTCCCATTGTAGATGGAAGAGTTTAGAGTTGGTTTGGAATTTTTCCTTCTGTAGCCTTTAGTGTGCCTTCCATTATCATCAATTCTAGTCAGTAGGAGAGAAGGTTCTAGGTAAGCCCCAGCTTCTCTTCTCCATGTTCAATGAATTGTGTAGGTCTTGTCTGAAAATATGCTACATCTATGCAATGAAATATTATTTAACTGATAAAAATAATAAAATCATTCGAATGAATGGATCTTGAAAATATAATTTTGAGCTAAAACCTAAAAGATAAATATTATATGTATTCATTTATATGTGAATGTTAGGTGTGAAGTCTTCAATAAACAGGCTACAGTACATATGACCACAGAGCTTAGATATAGAGTGTGTGTGTGTGTGTGTGTGTATGTGTGTGTGATTTAAATTGAATTACAAAATGACAGGGAAGAGGTTCCCACCTCAAAATTTCTGGTCACTATGTGAAGCCCTCAGTTCTACCAATGAGTTTTAACTGATCAAGTTGTTAGTCAAAGGGCCCCATGGGAACTGGCAAAGAACCTGGGCTATTGCCTAAGCTATAGGTTGCTCTCCACAGACTGATGCTAAGGCCTATTGTTAAAAGAGAAATCTACACAACTCATGTATCCTGTATTTTAGTCAAATACCTTTGTCTTTCAAACACCATGTGACTAAAAGTTTTTGAAAAAAAATATTTTATAATAGTATTAATCTTTAAAAAATACCACTCAATGTTGTTATGAAGTTTTAAAAAAAATACCACACTTAGTCTTCACACTTATGGAGACTGTAAACTTATAAATTGAAAAGTTATTTTCTATATTAACTCTAAAATATTTTAAATTCTCATTAATTTTATCTATTAGGTTTCCACAATTAAATTATATAATCTTTTACATCAAAATTGTAATTAATTTTCTAAACTATTTCAGAGAACATCCCCCTTCATTTGTACTCTGACAAGCAAGGATAGTTTATGTGGTAAAGTTAGTGAAGTAAATAGACCCTGTATCTGCTTTTTACAGCTATCTTAAAACATATACATTAAAATATTTTAGAATTTCTCAGTTTTATTTCATCCTTTAGCAAAAATATCCCACTACAATTATAGATACAATTGAAAGTACGGACATTTCTTGGAGATCCTCTTCCTGATTTGTGATATTTACATACTATAGATTTCAACATTCATTCTTCACAGTTGCTATAATGGTTTAATTTTCTCACTTTTCCTTTGCTTGCTGTTGAAGAAAGTACCTCAGCTGTAGTTAAAGAGACTTTGATGACGAGGCTCTCTTTTGTATTTGTATTTGTATTTTTTAGAATATAAAATTCTATGAAGCCATTTTAATGCAATGTTTGCTTGATTCCCAAGATCAACTTTTTAATCTAATTTTAAAATAAAACAGACACAAGTAGAAGAATGGTATACAGAATAGTAAAACACACACACACACACACACACACACACATATATATATATATATATATATATATATATATATATTACTTTTAAGAGCATGAGTCAATATATTGTCAATGACCTATACTGTATAAAATCAAAATGATAGTAAAAAAGGAGAAAAAGTAGAGAGATAAAATGTGAGAAAGAGAGATTATTTATTTTAATATAGTAAGCAACTTACTTTCAATGTGGGTAAAGGACGGTCTTTTTTGCAAAAACTATAGTTTATCAAACTTTGCAGTCATAGTCATCATAAAATAACTTCAGGATATCTTAAATGTTGATCTTATAAAGTAGATTTACACTGGGGACCACAAAAATTATACTTTCTATAAATTGTAAATAAAATTTATTTAACTAATTTGATTGGGATTTTAAACTTGTTGTTATTATTATTTATTATTATTATTATTATTATTATTATTATTATTATTATTAATTATCTGAGAATAAAAAGTCATGTGCCCTAATGACACTCACATTCTGGTTTTTCCATGTCTTTGCACCTGTGACCTACCTATGTTCTTTTTGTAGGTCAATATTTACTGGAACATTCTCACATTCCTAGTGGCCAACACTCTTAAGAGAGGATGTGTCTTTCTTCACTTGTTTCCACACCAAAAGTCATTAGTTAAGGAGAGTGATGCATCAGCCAGCAAAGGGAAGGGCCAGCTCTCCTAGGACCATGAACATTTAACTTGGCTTCAGGCTCAGCCCCTGAAAGTACATTGGCAGATGTACTTGGTGGTAATGAGGGCTGCAAACATCAACATGGCCTTTGGCCTTATTATAATCACTAACTCACTCATGGGCCTCAGTAGTTGCACGGACCATGAGCATCAACAAGATTTCAAGTGGTTATACATGCCACTCATATCAGCATGGCTCTCCAAGGCAGCAGAACACAGAATCATCACTGAGTTATCAGGCAATGGCACATGCTAAGTAAGACCTCTTGAATCTCAGGCTTCATTAAGGTCTAAAACAGCAGCATGGAGCATCAACATGTCCTGCAGTGTTGTTGTGGACCATAGTGGACTTCAAGGAGGTCTAATGAAGAAAGTGAAGCTTTTCTTACCTCTGGTCTCAGTATTTGCAAAGACAGTGGTATCCCATACCCAGAGGGCAGGTTCAGAGGCTTAGGCTGTCTCCTTAAGCTCAAGGCTGCTGTACACCATCCTGTGGATTCTATTGGGCAATGACAGCATGTAAACCTCAGTCCTCTTTCTCACCTCTCTCCACCATGCAGTCCACCTCTTTCCCTAGCACTTTGCTCCATTTTTCTATCTTTCCTACCTCTCAATGACATATTTGTTCTTGGCAGTTGACTTTGGTTGTATTCCCAGAGGCCTGGACTGTGCATCCCTGTGGGAACAAGACTATGCTTGTGGGGTAAAAAGTGTCAGAGTCATGTGAGGAATCCTGGGAAATCATATTCCAGAGACTAGCATCAGGGTGCAGATTTGAGATTATTGTGCAGCTTATAAATTTATAAACCGTAGTTAAACCAATCCTAAGCCTCTAAATCCTTGGCCAATCATCTCCTACCACACTGACGCTGTACCCCAATGAAATTCCTGCCTGATGAGGTTACTCCAAAGGAGCAGAGGGAAGCATCATCACCTGTTAAGACTTCCATAAAAACAGAGGAAGCAGCCACTGATCTGAGCTAGGTTTCTTTTTACTGTCTAATAGATGTTCCGGGAGCCATCTTAGATCTAATGCCATGTATTATGACTCTTCATGGTGTCACAGGATCCTGTGTATCCACGCTCTCCATCCCACTTTCTCCTTCAACACGTTAACCTCTACAAACCCTACAATGCCTTTTAGCAGCGCTTGCTCGGGTGTCTTCCCGATATTCTTATATTGCCAATCACCCTTTGTGCATGTAGGACTAAAAATTATCAGAGGCTCCAAAAAAGCACAAAGTCAAATGTATCTGGGCTAATATGTCATTTTTTTCAGATAAAATACCTCATGGTCATTCAACTATGAAAAAGAAGCAAGCAAACAAACAAACAAAAAGCAACAAATCAACTAATAAAAAAAAGCAAAAAGTGATTTCAAGGCAAAAATCACAGTTTGAAACTTCATTTTAAAATATCAGAAAATTACACAGCTAAGTTATAACCTTTTACAGTTAGCATGTAAGCTTACAGGGAATCAATGCTGACAAAAGATGGAACAGGATAAATTGAAAAAGTTTCACCCATGGTATAAAAACAGACAAACAAACAAAATCCTAGTATATTGATAATATGTCATCTAATGCTGGAGAGGATTTGTGTAATAAATTGAAAGTACCTTCTTGAAGCAGGATAATGAATTAACATATTTTACAGTAAATACCAGGTTGTACCGTATGCCACATTTGTTGGAGGTGGAAATATCCAGTACAAGTTTGTCTACAATAAATTATTGACCCAAATAAGAAAACAGGATATATTTAAATTTTATTTTTCTACCCAGAAAAAAAAAATTTCTGTCTTAGATTATAATGCTGAGATTTTGTTTTAGTGTTTCTGGTACAAAAAGGTACATTTTAACCTCTCATTTGGATTCTTTAACATGTAGATTAGATATATTAATTTATTATGAGATATAAAATTTAGTTTGCAACTGCAGGTATGTTCATCTTGCTAGGAGGATTGTGTTTTTAATTCTAATGAAATAAACTACTCTGTATATTGCTTCTTTCAAAATAAGATATCATTGTCCAAAATTCCCAGAGTTGAAATAAAATCATCTTTCTGAATAATGAAAATGTGGGGTTAGCTCAAAATTACAGTGATGTGAATTTGTTGAAAAAAAAAATCTCTGTGATGAACCAGATGAAGTGGCCCCAAGTATCCTGAATCAAGTACAGAAGTTTGTTCCTTAGAAAGCCTCATTTAACAAGTCCTTAACATGTCAGCATTAAATATGTTTTTAGAAATTTTCAAGAAAATTAAAGGTCATACTTTACTGAGTACTTTGGAGATGAAGAATAACTACAGAAATGAATGTAATTAGCTGATAACTCAGATTACTGGAGCCATTTTATATGTCACTTTGAGAGCATAAAGAAATCTGGTCAATTCCTTGATGAGGTGCTTTAATTTAAAAGGTATGGATACCTGAAAAAATTATAACAATGACCTAGAAATTAATGTTTCTCTGGAATTTCAATTGGATATATTGCAAAGGAAATCACGTACTATGAAACTATGTTGAAGATTACCTATACGTAAAAAGAACAAAATTAAACAAGATATTCTTCTCTTAGTTAATATATGGAACTAACTGATCTACCCATTGTCTGAATTTTCTCTGTGACTATCTGTTTCCTTTAAAGGAGATGATTATAAAAGAAAGTTCCAGGTAACATTTTCTGGAAAATAAGTGTCCAATTATTTTTATTAGAAATGAATTGATTAGTTGCTAAGAACAGTCTGTTGTCTCTGAAGATAGAATAGCCTGGTATAATAGAAGGTGCTATTATCTTGCAATTAACACATGGGGATGCAGTCTGATATTTTTGGATCTAAAAGACAGCTCCAAGAAACCTGAGAGTACAGTTATTAACCGAGTATTTTAGATACTTTATATATTACTCATGATTTTTATAACATTTTCAGAACAGTATTTGTAATATTAGGGGTTTTGTGGTTATTGATTACTGAATCTTATGTTTTTAGTTATGAACTCTATTTATAGAATTCTCTTTATTTTGTCCTCTAATTTTATTCATAGTATGTGAGTGACAGGGTTTTGATGGCTAATTTCCAGACATTGATTATAAAATTAGTGATGAAATTGCAATATATGTATATAAGAGAATATATAGATGCAGGTATATTATATATATATATATATATATATATATATACATGTAATTTCTATGTAAAGCATGTATATACTGTAATTTACTATTTTGGTGAAGTGTATTTTATAAACATGCTTTTAAAACCTTAGAAGCAGACATGCTTTGATATGGAATGCTTGGTTTACAATATGATTCTTTTTTTCTTTACAACATTTTATCTTGCAAATGTTAAAAGTGAAGAGGAAAAGTGAAAGCCAATTTCCTTAGGTAAATCTCTGGTTACTATAAAGTACCTTGCATTTTATAGCAGTGATGGATTTAAAATCAGATAAAAGGAGAATTTGAAGATCCCTTCTGTAAGAACGCATTTGACAGAACTAATATATGATTGCCTATCTCAAGTTTTTTCATTTGTGTATGCCAGAATAAAATTTTAGATTTATGACTCCTTTAATAATATTTTCCAGAATCCAGAAGAAATAAATAAGTCTATTTCTTATCTTGTTTTTTGTCATCTATATCTATATTTATGTATCATTTAACATATATCTATCATGTATGTATATGTATTTATGAGTCTACCTATCTATCTATCTATGCATCTACCATCATCTCTCTATACCACCCATCATTTCTGTACTATTTACTCATTCATTTTATGACATTCTCTTTGGACAACACCTTATCTGATTATTGATGAATAATTAAATCTAAGAGAGAAATTTGGTTTTTTAACTTAATGAAGTATATTGTGAATATTTTGTTATACAAATATTATCTTTCAATTTATTTATTAAAATGTGTTTAAAATAATTGAAATGTACTCAGAGAAGCTATTCCTTATTTTATCTTATTTTCCTTATTTCTTTGATTTCTGCTAAAACAACAATTAGCTTGAACATTGCCTTTCATATATAAAATGCACACTGATAATTATATCAAGTAATCTTTTTCCATATGTTACACAATAATTGAACAGAATGGTGGTGGTTTAGGATAGAATTGCTTCCAGATAGAGGTACTAAACAAGATTATATATATATATATATATATATATATATATATATATAGTCCCCCAAGTGAATAACCAAGGTATTTCTTAAAGTGAGATGCTTAAAGTTCTACATTTATCAAAGAAGAATAGAAGAATCCTGGTGATATATACTTTGTGTCTGGTGTTAGATATGCCCTATATAATGAGTGCACAAGGACATCTATGCTTAAAATCTTTTGAGTTTTATAACCACTGCAAGAAAAAGGAAGAGATTATGCCAACATGGATTATTGAACTATAATAGTCTTTTGTTCACTTCCTCCATATTTTATTAATATTTTCTCCAGCATAAGCAGAGTGTTCATTTGTGGATACAAATTACAAAGCAGTGGCGATCTTAATATATAGCAAACTTCAATCAGTGCAAACAAAGTTAGTAGGCCCTATGTGGAGAACATGTGATATTTAAGATCATCTTTTAGTTTTGGGATTTCTAAGTTTTTCCACTCATATCTGTTTCTTCTGTGTCGATAGTACTGTAGGCAAAGACACATCACCTGTGTGTTATACTAGGACTATTGTAAAGATATTAAAATCAAAATAATGTGACATTTATGTGAATATTCCTAGCTGTAGATATCACAGGCAAAGTTATCAAGGCAAAGGAAAGATTTACTCACTGGGTTAATAATAGTTCATTTGTCCCAAACAATTTTTTGTTTTGCTTTGCTTTGTTTCTGATGCAATAAACAATTATAAAATCTAGTTTTCTCTCATCCTCTAAGTGTTTGGTTCGTATTTTATTATCTGTTATAAAAAGCCTTCTTAACTTTTTTATTCTTTCTTTGTTTTCCTGATTAACTTGTGAATATTGGAAATGAATGAATTAATTTCATAACTCCACATTATAAAACAAGTGGCTGTGACCTACATAAAGCTGCTCAGATACAAAAAAGAAATACTAAATTTTGTCAGAAATTACTTATAAGCCAATTACTCTAGGTATGTTGTTTGTTCAATGGAAAAAGAAGCCCTCAGGGAAGAAAACCAGACACTACTGCCCTACTTTAGGTGTCTAAATAATGAATCACAGTAGCATGCCTCTCTTGGGAAAATATGTCTGCTACATTAATCGTTCTCCTGCAAAACCTTTGCTACTTAATGTGCTTAATAGTGTCAGGAGAGTTAGGCCAAGAGAGTTTTAAACTCTTAATTTTTGTAGAATATATTAACATAGTTTGTAGTATTCATTTTCTAAGAATCTGATGAATTGTATACAACAAAATTTTCCTTTTTCCTTAAAAAAATAAACACTATTTAATTAAACACACTACGAATGAACTGATTTGCCCTCTAAAATTTTGTTTATAAAGTATGCCAATGAGCATATTTACAATTCAGAAAATTCTGAATTAGATGTGTTTCCATAGCTAAAAAATCATCTGCTTTACTCAAAGTAAAAACCTATTTCCAGGAAAAAAAAAATTTAAAATATTCCTCCCCTCAATGTGTGGATGTGGGTCTATGGGCAGATTTTTGCATGGATATGTGTGCATGCACATATACCATGGCACAAGTGTGGAGATCTGAGAACAATATTCAAATGCAGCTCACTCCTTCTCTCATAGTCCTGGTATAAAACTCAGGTTTCCTACTGAACCATCACACAGTCCTCCAATCAATTTTAGCTGTATGGATACATTGACAGGTACATCATGTTAATTTTTGAAAACATCATTGCCAAGAAATTTTGCAATTATGTAACCTATTGCTTCTTGTATCCAAATTTGCTTTGCTGTATTAATGACTCTATGTTCTGGAGAAACTGTAAAATAACATAGTAAGTTGTAGGAACTAAGGTTTATCATGCTGTTATTTAGAAAGTGTTCATATTTCCAAAATATAGCACTTTGCTTTCTTGAGGAAAAACGTGTAATTTCTTGATAAGTTTGGCCTTATATCTTTTATTTATGAGAAAATAGATTATTTTTAATATTTCTACATTTATTTTATTGCTATTAATTGCCAAGTTCTCATCTCAAATTATATAATCAGATCAGAATATAAAACAGTTTTATTACTCTGGATACTTTTATTTCATATGATGTATGTTTCAGAAGTCATTCATGACTGTAAAAATAATTTAGGTGCATTCAATTTTATAAATTTTATCAAGGTAAGTCAAATCTAAATTTTAAATGGTTTGTTGTGCCAAGTAAAATTAAATGATGTATTACCGATTTGTTATCTCTGTATGTCTTTGGTCTTCTATTTTTTACATGTACCTCAATTATAATGTACATATAAAATATACATATTTAGATATGCATTAGTAAAAATAAACAATTAAAAAATTCTATGTGTCATTTGTGTAAGAATTATAAAACTTTACTTATCAAGCTGAAAGCTAATGATATGAGAACATATAGGCTCAAATAGTACAAAGAAGAAAATTAGAAAGAACTCTCACACACCAAACCATAAACAAAAATACATAAAAAGAAAATATCCTAGTTTTGCCAAGAAAAAATGTAAATTTGCAAAACATGCAAATAAACTTATTTACCTTCTTTAAACAATTTATTTTTACTATGTGTGTGTGTGTGTGTGTGTGTGTGTGTGTGTGTGTAAGTGGCTCTAGTACCCAGAGTCCAGGAGATAGCATCAGATACCTTGGAATCAAGAACAACTATGCCTTCATATTGTGTCTTCAATATGAGTCTGAAAAAACCTCAGGGCTTTGTAAGAGCAGGAAGAACTCTATTTAAATCACTGCCCAACCTCTGTGTCTCCAGATGGTTGTTTTAAATGGTACATACACACAGTGAGAAACGAACACCCAATATGATATATCAGTTGTGTTAGTGAACTATTTCTACTAAAACAACTGATAATTTTACAGCTTCATATTCCGGAACGTAAAAATAAAATTTTCCATTTATCTCTGTTACATTTTTTACATTTTCATAAAAAGTAAATAAATAATTTTGAAATTTCTCATAAACCATGACCAGTGTGCCTGCATTAAATGTGTCCAACATAAAATGTCTGTCATCTCTAGGTTTTTGAGTTTACAAACTAAAAGTTATTTATTTGATGAGTCAAACTAAGCTGTAGACCTTACATCTATCATTATCATAAACTTGAATTGGAGATGACCCACAACTAAAATAATGTGCATATTATAATGAATTTAGTGCAGGTAACATTTATTATATTACATTTCTAGATATTCCAATAAACCAAGAAATGCTCGAGAAACAATCTTTTTATAATATGACTATGTGTTCAGGCTCTTGATTCTTGTACCCTCTATAATCAGGTATTTAGATTTTTTTGATTAATAAATTATCTTTAAAACTACAAGGACAAGACAAGGACAAATACATGAAGGGAGATTTCATACATTTTCTAAATAGAAAGGGGAAGGGCTGCAAAGATGGGATAAAAATCAAAATTCTCAAAAATAATGAATACCTTTGGTTGTGAGCCTGGCCTTTAATGGCTGAGGGAGGAGTGGATCTGGGAAAACACTGGAGCTAGGATGGAAAAGAGAGGTATGATTGGCTGGGTATTGTGATAGGATGTATTGTGTAAGAAAATTATTTTAAAAGTAAAAAAAAAAATTGAAAATAATCATAATCACTGTTAAGAATCTAACTTGGGGAAATAAGGGAATGAGTGAGAAAGGTAGAAGAAAGAGGAAGTCAGGATCAGGTGTGGGGAGACAGAGGAGAAAGGGCAAGAGGGCCAGGAGAATAGTAGAAATCTATAGCTGCTGAGAGGGGTGAGGATCTCAAGGAAGTCCCAGAGACCTGGGATGGGGAAGGCTCCCAGGAGTCAATGTGTTACCTTAAACCAGATGTCTAAGAGTGGAGATGTGGAACCTGAAGAGGTTATCTCCTGTAGTCAGGCAGGACCCCTGTGGAGGGATAAGGACACCAGTACCCCCACAAAACTTTTAACCTGAAATTTGCCCTGTCTGTAAGAATGGACAAAATTGGAGCAGGTAATAAAGGAATGGCTAATCAATAACCAGTCCAACTTGAGATCCATCCCATGGGCAAGAACCAATCCCTCAGAGAGGAGCCTAGCATAACTGTACTGTAAGAAGCTTTATCCAGCAGCTGACTGAAACAAATGCAGATACCCGCAGCCAAACGTTGGATAGAAATTGAGGACTCTTCTGAAAGAGTAGGGGAAAGGTGAAGGCCCTGAAGGGGATAGGAACTCCATAGGAAGACCAACAGAGTCAATTAACCTGGGAGGTCTCAGAGACTGAGCCAGCAACCAAAGAGCATACACGCGCTGGACCAAGGACCCTGGCACACATGTAGCAGATATACAGCTCAATTCCCATGTGACTCCCCCAACAACTGGAGTGAGATGTTGCTAAAACTGTATCTTGACTATGGATTCTCTTCCCCAACAAGGTTGTCTTGTCTGGCCTCATTGGGCAAAGATAGACCTAAGCTTGAGCTGATGGGCCAGGGTGGTGGGATGCCAAAGGGAGACCCCCCATTCAGAGAAAAAGGGGAGGGAAGATGTGGGGAAGGACTCTGTGAAGCGGTAGTGGGAAGGGCCACTGTTTCTGATGTAAATAAATAAATAAATTTATGAATTATAACACCCTGTTTAAGTATTCAGCAAGACTATATGAAAAAGTAAAGAGATGAGCTTTGTATGAGACCTGTAGGTGAATTTCTGGAGTTGCATTATAACCGCCAAAATCTGAAGAAAAAAGTAAAGAATAATTTGGACAAATTTTGGTTACAACAAAAAGAAATTTCAAAATGATTTGCTTAAGGAATGTTTACTACTGTAATTAAGAAAGCAAAGGCTTAACAAGTTTAATATTTGGAATGAAATACATGACTTTCAGCTTATTAACACTTTTAAAAAGGTTCAAACAATGTAACATATTTCATTTTTGATTTGCTCTTTTCCCAAATAACTTTGTTTGTACAAAAATTAGCAAAAATAAATCTCATAAAAGTTATATCTACTAATTTAGAACTGCTATTTCATACACTTCATAATAACATACTATATTAAATCAAAAGTTTAACAATTTGTTATCGCTTTAGAAGAAACATAATCCTTACACATAAATTTTACACATAAACCTTTATAAATATAAATAAATTCCACACATAACAACATTTTTAGTATAAGGCAATTGTATTGATAACTTTTAAATGTTTTGAAACCAATGATAAAATTATTAAAAGTTGGTTTTCAAGGGGTTAATTAACCTCTTAGTCATAATTTATATAAAATTCAGTCCTAACTTATAGTATTGAGTTTGTTCGGTCCATACTCTGACGTTTCCTAATATAATTTTACATTCTTATTTTTCATTGCCTAAATTGTTGCCTAGTATAGTTGGCTGTCCAGAAAGCTTGTCAAAATTCAATGTTGTTTTTAATGTGCTTTCTTGCAATTATAGACTTAACATGTGACTACCTTCTTTTACTCCTTTAGAACTTATATTATATAGCATTAATTGACTCTAGAGTACCAATTTCTCATATTGTTCAGTGTTGATTTTGAAATTCACTTTTGAATAATAAGCCAGATTCTGGAAATAGAATATTGTCTGGGGATTAATTAATTTCCTATTCTTATCTTATATGCCAAAAGGCAATTTAAAAAGCTGTAGTCATAGATATATTTATGCTACAGCAGTTACATTTGAATTATCTCTAGAAGGTTGTCCTATGGCTACTTATGTGTTATTTGATACTATATAAATGAAAACTCAAAACTATTATTTTCTAATTTTTAAGCAATCCTCCGGTTTTTGTTTTCCTATTTTTATCTATTTTAGGTGTATGCATTTGGAAGTTTTCATGTTGATATTTGTGCAATATTTCCTACTTTAGATAACAGAAAAATGACCTTAGCTATTTTCTGCTTTAACCTTAAAAGACACTTTTTCCTAACTGTGGGACTTGACCTTGGCCCTCACCACTTATGTGTAGCATTCATAGTAGAAATTATGAAAAAGATTTTGCACTTTTAAAACATATTAACCTTATTCTAGTTCCTTTCTATGGTCATACTCCAATAATCTCTCTAAAGGACAGAAACTTTTTTTAAATTATTCAGCATGGTGAAAACACTATGTACTCCTATTTATAGGAATAGAATAGCAATTCAAGGATACTAGCATAAACAGGAAAAAATAAAGAAGAAACCAATAAAAGATGCCTCAATCCCATTTGTGAAGGAGAAGAAAGCAATCACCGAAGAGGGGAGTGACCTGGGTAGGAAAGTGGACAGGTGGGGGGGAGAGTAGGGGAACATGATCTCGTATTGGGTGGGGAGCACAGAACTGAAGTCCTGAGGGCCAGTGGGAAGAATGAAAACAGACAACCTTGGGATGTAGGAGGTGGGGGATAATCTCAAGAATGTACCAGGAACCTGGGAGGTGACAGACTCTCGACTCAAAAGGAGGGACCTTAGATGTCTTACAGTGGGAAGAGGTAACTTGTAGAACCAACCTCCAGCAGAAAGACAGGGCATCAAATGAGGGATGGCAACGCCATCCCACAGTTAAAACTCTGACCCAGAATTGTTCCTGTCTGAAAGAACTGCAGGGACAAAAAGGGAGAAGAACCTGAGGAAAGGAGGTCCAGTGACAGGCACAAAGTGGAATCCAGATAAAAGGGAGGCCCCAAGGCCAGATGTTATTACTGAGGCTAGGGAGTGCTCACAAAAAGGGGCATATCATGACTGCCTGATGATAGACTCAACAAGCAGCTGAAAGAGTCAGACGCAGATATTTATGCTCAACCAATGGACAGAAGTTGCTGACCACTGTGGTTGAATTAGGGAAAAGCTAGAAGAAGCTGAGGAGTAGGGCACCCCTGTAGGAGGACCAACAGTCTCAATTAACCTGGACTGCCAAGATCTTGCAGAAACTGAGTCACCAACCAGGCAACATATACCAGCTGATATGAGGCCCCCAACACATAATATAGCAGAGCACTACTGGGTTTGGTCTCAGTCAAGGAGATAAAGCTAACTCTTGAGAGACTTGAGACCCCATGGAGGGGGAGGTGGTATGGGATATGGAATATTCAGAGGGTGGACGGGGAGGGGGATAAAATTTGGAAAGTAAAAAAATAAAAGAAAAAATAAAAAGAAAGAACAAAAAAGAAAGAACAGAAGGAAGAAGAGAAGGGCAGTGCTGAGATTATTTTATAGTATGTTTTCTTCTCTTGCATTAACATTATTTATTCCAAAAATAAATGAAATAATTCCTGTTGATATCCTGCTATAGTCATGGTGACTTGTTCAGTCATCAGAGCAGCTTTCTGAAGCAGATAGGAGCAGGAGCAGAAACAGATACTATGGAGATACAGCAGGTGTGAGAAAGAGAGAGACAGAGACAGAGACAGAAACAGACAGAGAGACAGAAAAAGGGAGTTAAAGATCTCCATTGAGTTCTTCCCCTCTGGAAAGGGGAATCCTTAGGGAGAAGGAAGACAGTAGGATTAATTTGGCCTCTATATACTTTTATTAGTATAGTCACACTTTGATTTACCCTAGGTCCCTTTCATATCTAGTTTTAGAATTGTAAGGCTACATACACTAAATGTGTAGCTCATATTTTTGTATTTATGTTCTTAAGACAATACTATAAATGTTAATAAACACTTGTGGAATATATTATATATACTACATTATGACTGAATTACATGGAATTATACAATAATCTTATACCTTGTCACTAGAGTTAGGATGATTCATGCATCAAAATAGCAAAAAATTTCACTCAGAGCAGTTAAGTTGTGTCAATTATACCTGTTTAAATATAATTTAAAATTTTAATTAAACATAGCAAAATATTTTAAAAGTCTCAGTTTTTGAAACTATACATCTTATGTATTTTTTACTAAGCATAATAACAGAATTGTTGAATCTGTATCCATTAAACAAAAATCATTATGTAGGGTGGTAGAAAAGATAGCTAAACAATGAAGATTTATTGTTGTTCCTCTCACAGACTTACCTGAGTTCAGTTCCCAGAGTAAAATTGTGGTAGCTCACAATCATGTTTAACTCCATTTAAGAAAATCCTGGCCTCCTTAGGCACCCACAAATGTGTATTTCACGAATACACACACATAGATGAATCCAAAAAATGGAAACATTATGTAGCGCATGTCACATTCTTTTCTATACACAGCAATATCTTCTTCAAAACATTTACTCATTTAATGTTTTATATTGTGCCAATCTTTCTTGTCTACCATAATTTGTACATTTGCTACTCAGTAATTCAGTAATTTAATATAATATATTTGTTAGTTAACAAGATTGTCATGTTGATGTCATGTATAAAATGGTAAGATACATATAGTTTCTTCTAAATTAAATACTATATACACATATGTGTATACATGTGTAGATATGTATATATATATATATATACATATCTACACATGTATACATGTACAAAAGAATGCATATTGTTATCTTTAGGTTTATCCAAAAGCACTGTAAACCCACAATTCTCAAGAGATGAAATTTTAATATTATGTATATAAATAGTTTTGTATAGTTCAGCATTTTATCTTTCAATGTTATAAGTGAGACCATAAAAATTAAATATATATATAAAAGAAATACATATATTCATATATAAATTATATATTTTTTTCATAGAAATTACAATTAAGCTCTTTTAAAATACATTATTTTGGAATATATATATATATATATATTATAATTTATTTTGTTCAACTAGTAAAATACTTTTAATGTGTCAAAAAACATTATTATCTACTTGAATTTGGAAATACTGTGTCATGATTACTAATAATGTTATTGACATATTATTTTATGGAGTCTCAAATTCCACATAGTAAAAACATTAGGGAAGAAGAAATTACATTCTTTGCTCTCCAAGTGTCAAAAATCAGAAACTGAGATGATGCTAGCATATAATTTCTATCCATTTAGCCTCAAAACTAAGTCTCCACAGATTTAGTAAGAAAAAAATCATTATATATTGACTTTTTCAAATTTATATTTGATATTTTGTAAATCTTAACTTAGTATATAAATAATTAATATCAATATTAATTTTATTATACAAAGTACAGACAAAATCTTATTTATCTTATTAAGTAGTATAATATTTATGTCTCTGATAAATATTACCTAGAAATAAGATTTCATTTACTAAATGTATTAGAAGGCAAAAGAGACTGCTGAATGAAAATGTAGTAAGAATTTATTTATATTCTGTGATTTTTTCAACATTCCTTAAGAATAGTACATTAATTTCTTAAAAGCAAAGTTACAGAATATTCTGTTTCATGTAGAAAGTGCACGAATGAAACATCAAAATGTAATCATTGTGACTTGGAACACATGCGTTCGTAATGACATTTCCTCCTGTGCAGTTAAACTGGCTAAATGTAAAGTTCTTTCCTTCCTAACATGTTGCCATAATCACCATGTGAAGTATATCTCCCAGAGGTAGAATGTATTCAATCAGAATGAATACATTACCAGAACAACAGCTATACACAGGGGAAATAAAGAGTAATAACAGGGAACTCAACAATCTGTCACTGTTTATACCAGTTGGACAAAATAATATAACCACTTTTATACATATATATGTATATGATCTTGATCATGTGTTACAATTTTGCAAAGGATCTTGCATTTGTTTTTGAAATTTGAATAGCATGGTATGTATGCTTCTGCAAATCTTAAGTTTAACATCTATTGAATTAATTTCTCAAAGTAGAACATTTAGTATAACCTTGATACTACTGAAGGCAGTTTACTTTCAGCTATTTTAGTAAGAGTTATAAGAGATGAGTGAGTGTGCTGTTTATAATCTGATTTAATTCATCACTGGTTGCTTTGACCACTACTCTAATTGATATAAATAAGTACTATTATATAATCTCATCTTATGTGCAATAAATGAAGCCTATTTCTAATGAAAATATACATTTCTTTCATTAATACTAACAACTTATACCTTGCTTAATATCAGAGATAGTAATATGCAGATTCAAGAAAGTTATATACTGGATTTTTAAATTTAGTATCTTTGCATATGCAGTTAGGTTAGTCTTAAAGGCAATAACTAAGTTATGATGTGTAGTAGTGGTTTTTATTTTTTGGTCATAGTATATGAATTAGATAAATTTCTTTAATTGATCACTTTTGTCATCCAGGCAACCACTGAATATATTTATGTAATACATGGTTCCATTTGGGGACATTTGTAAAGTGTGTATGGAGCACTTCAGATATTTAGATATCTATTTGCACCAACCACTTATATTTTGTGGTTAAAAAAAAACATTAATTTTCTTTATCTTTAATTCTATGGTAGTACAGTATACTTAATGGTATTCTGCCTTTTGTGACTGTGTAAAGACAGAAAGACAGAAAGGATGTGGATCAAGATGTGAGACGAGGTGGGGAAGAATGGGGAGGAATAGAAGGATGGAATCAGAATACATTGTGTGGAAAATTCTTTACAGTAAGAAAATACATTTTAAAAAACAAACACACACACATACACGAATGTACTCACATGAGCCTGCATGGGCATGCACATGCACGTGTATAGTTTCTCTCTCTCTCTCTCTCTCTCTCTCTCTCTCTCTCTCTCTCTCTCTCATACACACACACACACACACACACACACAAACACACACACACTGAAATCTATTTCCATTTCTTGTATCTAGAATTTATCATTGACTGTTGGTAAGATTATACTGTCTAAGTGTAGCTTTTCAAAAGCCCATATGTACTGAGAAACATTTCAGCTATATATAAATGCTATGCCTGGTGGTATTTTATACATCCTGGTATTTGTACAACTATACAAGGACAAGTATTAGGCAGATCCACTGGTAGACAGAGGGAGAGGAGGAAAGGAATGACTAGGAAATAAATAATGGTAACTAATTTGAATGATATCCAGCTTCTTCTTCACTTTCCTGACCAGAGATAAAATCTTAGAAGCTCAAAACATAGCCCTAGTAGGCTTTATTTCCTCCCACAAACAAAACCATTGTTGATGAACTAGCTCAACGAATTCTAGTTCTTAATTTCAGTTTCTTTTACCCGTCTCAAGAAGCTATACATAATGATGTACCTAACAATCTCATCAGTGATTCACCTTTATTTAGTAACCCACTTTCCCCCATTAGTCTAATTAAAAAATGCCAAACTACCCATTCCATGAGATGCCGGCAGGTCCTGGTGACCCATTCTTGCTATACAGGCAATCTGCTCCTTTATTTATTTATTTATTTATTTATTTATTTATTTATTCATTTATTCATTTATTTATTTATTTATTTTTTCTTTTAAGCACCCTGTAATGAAAAACTCAGTTCCTAATTTCATCCTTTCTGAAGTATGGATTACTTTTTTTGAAATTTGGAGGGAAGAACCCTTAACTCACTTGCTTGCTGAGAAGTGTGCTGCAATCTTAACTTCATGAGCTAAATTCATCATAAGTCAAGCTTCCATAATAACAAATATAAATCTCTGTAGGAACCATACATGTGATCCACGATGTCTAAGACATTCCTAACTTGTGTGGATGGATGAAGATGTTTCGAAACCTCCTTTCAATAAGAATAAAGTGAAAGGCTTCTCACTCCATCTTTTAAACAATGTAGACCAGACTGAGGAATGCTGTGTTTGGCTTGTCTAAAATCAGGACTATTTTGAAAATTTACAGTTCTAATAGAGGAGCTGGGATTTGAGTTCATGCACTTACATTTAAATAAAGTGGAATCTGCAAATCAATTATTTTAAAATGAATAGCATATGGGAGTGACTATAACCTCACTGTGACCCTGTCATATAGGTTCTAAAAATGTTGGTAAAAATGTTTTTAAGATGTCAGATTAACACACAAATTATTTAAATTATAAGACATTTGGCCAAGAAGTAGTCTAACCATTTTTATAATGAAATGTCCAAAAATACGATAGAGATTGAGGAAATATACCAAGATCATAAAGAACAAAAGAATCTAAGAAACTTTGACTTAAAAATTACAAAATTTCAAAATATTACAAATAAAAATAACTCAGGAAGAATGAAATAGCTAGGTTATAAAGAAAGAAAAACTCTAAAGTGAGTAAACTCATTTTGTTTTCAAGTGGTAAGACAATAAGAAAAAGCCACTTGTTAACTTTTATTGTAATTAGTCAAATACTAGTCTATTAGAAGTACAAAGAAACCTTCATTTATTCACTCTGCTTAGAGCTACCAGTGTAGTAGGGGATACAGATCAGGAGGCACAACTCCATTCTGTCACCCATGCTAGCTTAAAACATTCCCCTGATTTTATATTTTATTTTATTTTTATACTAGTTTTGTAAATTCAAATGCCATGACTTTTTGATAGAAGAATTTATTGTCACATTCAACAAAAATCATATTTTTTCAATTTTTAATAATAAAAGGATGACAAATAACATATCTTTATTTAAATTTTTGGAGTCATTAATAATTCTGTTACTCTAAAATAGTAGACATATGATATCTAAGACCAGATATTAGTTTAAAATTAAAAACATAAAAAATTTAGCATTCTTCTGGTGTGTTTCTCCACCTGGGCTAGATGGTTTAGTCCAATTCCCTCTCATGCCCTACAGCTTGCTTGTCTCCTAGTAGGTTCTTAATAACCAGGGACACAGGTGAAGCTTCTCCCCAAATACTCATGACATCTGGGCCTCTCACAGAGCCTGATTGACACACGGGACCTACCCCTGCCTGAGTTTCATCTTCCTTCAGGTCTGCTAATCCATCCAGGCCAGATTGGGGTACCCATACATATCACACTCCACAGCCTTCCTGTTGTCCAGGAGGTCTGTAGTAACCAGGGAAATAGGATGTCTGCCCTATTCAGGGCACAGTCTTTCTGGTTTTCACTTCCATCTGCAACTGGATCAGATCCTGCCCCAGGAACCCAAAGCCTGAATGTCTCCCAGGAGGTTCCCCCTAACCAGGAACACAGGAGTTTTGCTCTAACCAGAGATAAAGGATACCTACCCTAACCAGAGGTAGCACAGTCTGCCTAAAATGAGGCCTGCTATAACCCATGTCACAGAGCTCTACCTGCACCCAAGGAGGCCAAATCCAGTCAGAGACATCCAGACCAGCTAACACCAGGGATATCCAGAAGGCAAGAAGCAAGCACAAAAAAATAATCAACAGAACCCATGCGATTTGGCACATCATAAGCCAGTTCTCCCAACAGAGCAAGCCCTGGATATACTAACACACCCTAAAAGCAAGATTTTAACCTAAAACCCCATCTCATGAAGATGATAGAGGGTTTTAAGGAGAATATAAAGAACTCCCTTAAAGAAATACTGGAAACTGTTCACTACATCCCACCCCATACTTGGAAACAGATTTTGAAGTTAGTGAAATTGATTAGATGTTTCATTTAAACAAAACAACATACAAAAAATTGGTCTTTCTACTCCTGAAGTTTTATCTTCCTTGATAAAGTGCTCATGGTCTGCGTAAACCAATCTAAGATCTTGCCATTATTCTTACCTTTTCTGCAGTGTTATTATCCAGAGTTACATGATTTTCCTTGTTTTTCCTCTTTATCTTCTGGTTTCCTTTTAGTGAGTTTCTTAACTATATCCTATTTGTTGTTTGGGCCATACATTATCTTCCATATCATTTTTAGTACATTTTTTTTTGTCTTTAAGTTAGTGTAAAACACCACTTCATAGTGATTCCATGACAATCTTCATAAGTTCCCCTAATATCTAGCTTTTCTAAACGATCTTACTACTGTTAAAACAGGAAAATTTCAACTTTGTACTGTAGATTTATTAAAAAATACACACAGCTATTATTTTAAACTATGTATTTATTAATTACTATTTTTGTAAGGGTGAAAGCTGAAAAAGCTTTTCTGATAGTGCCTTAGATAATATTTTACTTTCTGAGTTGTGCTCAGGAAAGTAAATGATGTACAACAATTATATTCCCTTTATATTGATGTGTATCCAGTTTGAATAATTCGACATTCTTTATTATCTATGTTGCTCCACAGCATATATCTAATATATATATATTAGATATTACTATGTATATATAAATATGCAACAGTTATATTTATTGAACAAATAAGTATTTATTAACAACTGTATATCTTACTTATCAAAGTATTTATCCAAATGACAGGCCCTATAACTTGAATTTGGCATTCAGTGAATATTTGTTGAACTGAGTCAAACTGAATATGGGCCAGTTGTCAGTTTTTATAATAGCACTCTTCCATCCAGAGAAAGCTCATATATACAGTCCAGGAACCTCATGTTTGTCCTCAAAAATATTAAGGCAAGAAGATAATGATTTTCATGATAATATTTCTATAAAAATGCAGATCTTTATCTTATCCATATTAATTTGTTCTACAGAAATTTTGAACCAATAAGAATATAAAGAGAATTTCATCTCAGTCTGTTTTCAATTGTCTCCAGCTGCTGCTTGACAAATTTGCATTGCATTATATAGTCTTTGCCATGAAATCAAATCTCCGTTTTCTGAGACTACATCTACAATTCTGAGCAGCAAAATGACACAACTTTAAAAGTGGCAACCACATGTCAAGGCTTCTAAAAACTTGCTGTGAAACAAAATTCTGACTAGAACAGTGCACTTTCCGTAATAACCTTCTGTACATTTAATCTTAATTTTACTTACACTACAGACTTGCAGGTTACCCACAAGTGGAAACATTAGTGTTCTGTGACTTTACATTTCATAATTGATCTTTGAGTGATTTAACAATTTACTACTCTATACTAATTTTTTGTACTAAAAATATTGCTTCCATTTGAATTTAAGTAGTACAATAAAGGAATTATACTTTCTGAAGAAATTTCTGATGGCCATCCCAATCATTAATCCTGTATTGCTAGAGTATTTTTCAATAATTACTGTCAAATAAGTTTAAGTTGTTATTACTTTCCATGAATTTTTCAGTGAATATACTTAAGGAATACTTTTATCTAAACATACCATTGTGTAAAGCAAAATTTCTTACTTGGTATTAGTTTTAAAAAGTTATTTTATTTTATTTTATTTTATTTTTTTAAATGTCATGGACCCTCATTCTCTTTTCTTGTAAGAACTAAGAATAATATGACTTTGAAACTTAAGAATTTTGGTAATTAATACAACAAGCAAATTCTACAACAAGGAAATATTTAATGTTTGAAAACATGAATTTTAAGAAGGATAAGGAAAGTTATCAAAACAAAAATATAGTGGGAAGACTAATCTTTTATGAAAAATCAACTTATTAAAACTAGAAATCAGTTAAGAACATGGATTCCCATACCAGCTAAAAGGAGAGAAAAGTAATTACTGAATCATACACACCTATGAACTTATTAATAACTGTCAAATTTATTAATAACTGGCCTGGAAAAGTAGGCACACTGGTGTAATAGGGACTTTAACATCAGTGGACTAATCAACACTTTCTGATTGGATAACTCCTATTCCAAAAGATAAAGCCTGTAACAGGCATCATTATAAGGCTAAAAGCATATGGCAAGTCAGGTCACAGGCTCAAGTGATAATACAGGTATTATGCTGCTACAAAAAAACAGAATGAAACCGACTCCTCATCTAGAGAATAATGACATTTTTCCATCATTTGACAAGAATCTATTTATGTAGGACATGATGATTACCATAGAGATATCCAACTGGCAAAGGTGTAGGGAATAAAAAATTTCAGAATGCTCAAGCCCAAATAGAACATATATAATTCACTCCTCTGCCTAAATCTCAAGGGACTTTGTAGAAAATAGAATAAAAAGAGAATAACAGGAAATTCAGTGGATGGATACAAGAATACATTGTCTTCTCTATACCAGAGTAGTTGGGCAGAGGAAAGCATAGTGTTCAAAGCAGCATGTACAGTATCTGAGCAAGCCCAAAGCAGGGCTTTGAGGAAGGGGGAGCTGGACAGGAAATGTTACCCAAAGCTGTGGAGATATTGGCAACCATTAGGTGTTGGGAGAGACTTTTCCTCTCTTAATGTTACCCATGGTAAATTAGTCAATCTCCATTGGAAGACAATGCCTCGAAGTATATTTGGGCAGCACTTATTGGTTGTAAAGGATTGAAAACAACAAAAATTAATTAGAATGTAGAGTTCAATCCTAGAGAAGTGAGGACAGATATGTGAAAAGTTGTAGTGTGTAAATATGATCAAATCACATTTATAAAACTCTAAAAATCCCATGCAAAAAGAAATAAGGACAAAGGAAATGAACTTCCAGATGAATGAGGCTGAAATCACAAAGAAGAAATCTCCAAACACATGGAGCTTTTCTTCTCAAAGTAAACTTTCATTCAATTTTAATTCTTTGGTTTTCAGTATGAAGTAGAATTAACTAAAAAGACAGGACAATGTCATTAATGCTTATGGAGACTGTTTGGAAATGGATTCAAACCCACGTAGAAAGGGGAACAAAATAATCATGGGAGGCAGAAGGAGAGAGAGACCTGGTTGGTTGGGAGAGGAGAGGTGGAGGTAAAAAAAAAAGGGGGGGGAGGGAAGGACCAGGTATGGGAAGAGACAGGAGAGAAATCTAGAGGTCCAGGAGAACTAATAAAAATAAGTAGCGTTGGGGTGGTGAGGAACTTGAGAAACCACTAGAAAGTCCCAGACTCCAGGGATCCAGAGCCTCCCAGGACCCAATGGGGATGGCATTAGCTGAAATACACAACATCAGGGATATAGAATCTGAAGAGAACACTTCCAGTAGATATGTCTCTCAATTGAGGGATGGAGCCACCTACCCATCTAAAAATTTTTAACCCAGAATTGTCTCTGTCTAAAGGAAATGCCAGAACAAAACTGGAGCAGAGGCTGGAGGAAAGGCCATCCAGAGACTGCCCCACTGTTCTATACATTCCATCCACAGACAACAAGCTCTTACACTATTGCTGATGCCAAGATGTGATTGCCTAGTATGGCTGTCCTTTGAGAGGCTCTGTGATCACCTGATCAATACAGATGCAGATCTTCACAGACAAGAAATGGACTGAGTCTGGGGACTCCAGTGGAAGGGTTAGGGAAGGACTGAAAGAGCTGCAGGTAATTGTAACCCATTAGGAAGAACAATAGTATCAATTAACCAGGCACCCCCTTAGAGCTCCCAGGGACTAAACCACCTATTAAATAATATATATGGGCAGGTCCATGGCTCTTGCTACATATGGAGCTGAAGATTGCTACATTTGACATTAGTCAAGGATAGGTGCTTGTTCCTATGAATGCTTGATGCCCCAGAGAAGGGGGATGCTAGAGGGGTGAGGTGGAAGTGGGTGTGTGGGCTGTGGGCACACCCTCTTAGAGGCAAAGGGGAAGAAGATCTGGTGGGGGGGGTTTGGGGATGGAGACTGGGAATTTGAAATGTATACAAATAAAATGATTAATAAATAAATAAAAAAGACAAATACAAAAATAAAGAAAAGAAAGTTAACGAAGTGTAGACACTACTCATATAAAAAGATAGCAATCAAAAATGCATTAATAATATTAAAAATAAGAGTACAATGATATTTTTATTAAACTCATTACAACCAATGACTAAAAATATTTTAAATATATATGATAATAAAGTTATATGAAGCTCAAATACATGTATGCATTGTATTATGTTTAAGTTAATCATGTTTATATTCAGACTTTGATAATTTACTTGTACTAACATTAAAAATTAACTACAAAATCTTTGTAGAGTTGATTCTGGTAGTGAGTGGGTCATACTTGACCTCCCCATAGTGATCTGTAGTGAGTCATCTCGGTATGCACACTATGTCAAGGTAGAAAAAGTCATCTTTTGGTGGAAAGAGTCATTAGCATCAATGTAATTTTCAAAGACTTTTCCAAAATTATTACACAGAATTGATATGTTGTTTCATATGAAACATTAAAACAATATGAATCAAATGATTTTTCAGTGAGTAAAGTGTTAATGATCAATGTGGATATAAGTTCATTTGTATGTTCTTGGAATAGCTCAGAAAGTAGAGTTAATGGTTTTTCATTATATGTCAGCATATTTTGTTAATGGACGAGAAAAAGGCAAGGTGTTAAAAGGCATCCATTATATTTATATTTTCAGTACATAAAATAATAGGTGAACATATTAATGAATCAGTTAAGTCAAAACTATCTCATTATTTTCTTGAATTATTAACATTTATTTTATAAAGCTCCCTAATTCATCAAGTTGACAAAAAGGGCCTATATATAATGGACTCAAGAAAATGAAGAATACAAACATGTGTTTTAAGATGGATTAGTATAACATGATAGTCTTCCAGTGTGAGTTGTTTTCAAATCTACTTTAAGAAGAGATCATTGTTTCTTATACTGCTGCCCTGAAAATGTATTCACATCCTATGTGGAGATTAGATCATTTTATGCAACTTTTATTCACTTGTATATTACCATTAAAAGGAAAAAATTCATATTTTGTATTTTACATGGAGACTCATCTGCTTATGGCTTATACCATATCTACTTGCTTTTGTTTATTTTGAATTGCAGGTTAAGTAGGATTTATCATTCAAATGATTGTTTCTCATTAACAGCAATTATTTGTTGTCCCTTACATTTTCAATAAAAAATCAAACTATGTTCTGTCCATCATTACCCATGAAATATTTTATGTCACTGAATGGAGTACATTCATTCCATGTAAGATTTTAGCTTATCAGTGCATTTTGGCTTAAAAAATGATTTCTGAAGCCAAAAATATCTCACTAAGTTTCAGATTTTGGTAGAGGATATTAGAAAGCAGTTATGTTTTACTTCTTACTGTTATATGTATAAATTAACTGGAAATATCTAGGATGTTGCATGGTACTTACTGAGATTACTCATTACATTATTTTTTCAAAATATAATTTCAAAACTAAATTCATTTTGTCTACTAAAGGCTAAATTATTTCAAGTAGTTTAGTTTCTATCTATCTTATATAATTACAAACATCTCATTACTTTTTGGAAAGACTTGGTAATTCTCTCACTGATAACTATTTTGATTCCCCAGTTTTGAGAGGGTATAAAAAGGTAAATTCTGTGTGGTGAGGGTAATTTTGATGTTTCTGGATTTTGTTTTTGTCAGGTGCTATGTTTGCCTTTGAGCTCAGTTAGAGATGTTCATGTACATTTTCCTAGGTAGTTATCTTTCAGAGAAAATCCTGTAATTGTTCATAAATACATGAAGTGATAAATGCTTAAAACTTTCTTTAAAAACAAATCCAATGGCATCCTTGTCTTGTCCCTGATTTTAGTGGGATTTCTTCAACTATCTCTCCATTTAATTTGATATTGGCTGTTGGTTTGCCGTATGTTGCTTTTATTATGTTTACATAAGGGCCATGAATTCCTGATCTCTCCAATACTTTTAACATGAACAGGTTTTGTATTTTGTCAAATGTTTTCAGTATCTAATGAGATGATCATGTGATTTTTTTTCTTTGAGCTTGTTTATATAGTGGATTATTTTAATGAATTTTCTTATATTGAACCAACCTTGCATCTCTGGTGAATGATAGTTTTGATGTGTTCTTGATTGAGTTTGCAAGATTTTTATTGAGTTATTTTGCATTGATATTCATAAGTGAAATTGGTTTGAAGTTCTCTTTTGTTGGGTCTCTGTGTAGTTTATGTATCAGAGTAATTTTGGATTCATAGAATAAGTTACATAGTCTTCATTCTGTTTCTTTTGTATGGAAAGGTTTGAGGAGTGTTGATATTGGGTCTTCTTTGAAGTTCTGATACAATTCTGCAACAAAACCATCTGGCCCTGGGCTTTTTTAGAGTTGGAAGTTTTTAATGTCTGCTTCTATTTCCTTAGGGGATATGGGCCTGTTTAAAGAGTTTACCTGCTCTTGATTTAAGTTCGTTATGTGATATCTGTCTAGAAAATCATCCATTTCATCGACGTTTTCCAATTTTGTTGAGTATAGGCTTTTATAGTAGGGACTGATGTTTTTTTATTTTATTCAGTTTCTGTTATTATGTCTCCATTTTCATTTCTGATTTTCTTAATTAGTTCTTCACTAACCCTACATCTGATAGAGTGCTAATATCCAAAATATATAAAAAACTCAAGAAGCTAACCTCCAAAATACCAAATGATCAATCATAAATGGGGTATAGAACTAAACAGTCAATTCACAACAGAGGAATCTCTAATGACTGAGAAGCACTTAAAGAAATGTTCAAAGTCCTTAGTCATTAGGGAAATGCAAATCAAAACGAGATTTCACATTACGCCAATCAGAGTGGGTGAGATCTAAAACTCAGGTTGCAGCAAATGTTCTTGAGGATGTAGAGAAAATGGAACACTCCTCCACTGCTGGTCGGATTTCAAACTGGTACAGCTACTCTGGAAATTAAACTGGTGTTTCCTCAGAAAATTGGAAATAGATCTACCTGAAAACTCAGCAATACCACTCTTGGGCATGTACCCAAAAGATGCCCCACCATGACACAGGGTCACATGTTCCACTATATTCATAATGACCTTATTTGTGATAGCCTGAAACTGGAAAAAACTCAGATGTTCCACAACAAAAGAATGGGTACAGAAAATGTTCATTTACACAATGGAATACTACTCCACTATTAAGAACGAGGACATCCTGAGTTTTGCAGGCAAATGGAAGTAGAAAAATATCACCCTGAGTGTGATAACTCAGACCCAAAAGGACATGGATGGTATATACTAACTAATAAGTGGATATTAGCCAAAAACGTAGAGAGTACACAGGATACAATCCACAGAACTCAAGGAGGTTAACAACCAGAAGGGCCTAAGTGAGGATGCCTCAATCCCACTTGGGAGAGAAGAAAGCAAACATGGAGGGGAAGAAGGAGGGTGGGGGCAGGGTTTGAGAAGGGTCAGGGAGAAGAAAAGGAGAACATGACCAGTTAGAGAGGGGTGGAAAGAGAAGTGGAGCCTTGAGAACCAGCAGAGGATTGGAAACAGGCAACCTAGGGGGGTAGGAGATGGGGAGATTCTCTAGATTGTACCAGAAACCTTCAATATGAGAGAGCTCAGAACTCAGGGGGAACAATCTTAGATGAAATGCCCTACAGTGGGGAGAAGGAAATTGTAGAGTCCACCTGCAGTAGAAAGACAGGGCATCAAGTGAAGGGATGGGGTTGCCATCCCACAGTCAAATACTCTGATCGGGAATTGTTTCTGTCTAAAAGAACTGCAAGGAAGAAATTGGAGAAGACACTGAAGGAAAGGAGGACCAATGATGCGCCCAAATTGGTATCCAGCTTAAGGGGAGAGTCCAAGGCCTGACACTATTACTGACACCCTGATATACATACAGATAGGAGCCTAGCATGGCTGCCCTCTGAGAGGCCCTACAAGCAGCTGCAAGTATAAGTTGCAAATATTTACATCCAATCAATGGACAAAAGCTTGGGACCCTGTGCTTGAATTAGGGAAAGGCTAGAAGAAGCTGAGTAGGAGGGCGGCTCCACATGAAGATCATCAGTTTCAACTAACCTGGACCCCAAGATCTCTCAGACAATGAGCCACCAACCAAGCAGCATACACCAACTGATATGAGGCCCCTGACTCATATACAGCTGATGACTACCTGATATGGCACCAGTAAGAGAAGTACCTAACTCTCTAGAGACTTGAGGCCCCAGGGTGTGGCGAGGTCTGGTGGGGTGGAGGCAACATCCTCTTAGAGACAGGGGAGGAAGAATAGGATAAGGAACTGTTGGAGGGTAGACCAGGATTGGAATATAAAAGAAAAAGATTAATAATAATAATAATAATAATAATAATAATAATAATAATAACAATAATAACAATAACAACAACAACAAGAAATCCAGAAGGCTGAAGAGATGACGCAGTGGTTAACAGTGCTTTATTGCTCCTCCAGTGGTTCTGAGTACAATTCTCATCAACAACATGGTGGCTCACAATCCTTTATAATAGAATCTGATGGCTTATTCTGGTGTGTATGAAGACAGAGCACTCATATAAATAAAACATCTGAATAAATAAAAAGTAAAAATCTGGGCAGTGGTACACATACCTTTAATACCAGCCCTTGGCAAATAGAGGCAGGCAGATCTCTGAGTTCAAAGCGAACCTGGTTTACATACAGAGTTCCAGGACAACCAGAGTTATATGGAGAAACTCTGTCTCACAAAACAAATTCCAAAAACCAACCAATTGACAACAAAACTCGATTGTGTTAAATATCTACATATATGCTTTTTTGATTACTATAATGTTTATAACTTGATTTTTATTTATTTACTTTCAAATATGGCCTTAATTATATTGACTTGGAAAATATGTCCAACTGATATTAGATTTGGAATATCAGAAAATACCATAAAGAAGCAGTGTGTATTGAAAAATGTATAAATAATAGGTCTTATATGCTATATAGCTCATATCTATAACTTATTTACCTTTCACATGAAAAACTTATTACTAGATTTTAATCATACATGAAGAATCACAACATTATAAGAATGTAAGCCCTTAGTGTTCAAGCTAATAATGAAGTTATGTATTTCAATTCCTGAAGGGTGCTTAATTTTTAATATTCCAACTGTGTGAGCAGCAGTTTTTCAGCATTACTGGTTATCCAGCAATTTTTAAGTGCTAAATTAAATATATGTCTTCTTGTTAACCTTTTACTAATATTGGTATTATGTATTATGCATTTTGTATAATATATAAATGAGCGTGTGTATGACACGCCTTTGTGGATTTGTGCCTGTAGGCTGTTGCAGGTTTATGTGCATGAGTGTGGAGGACAGAGGAAACTTCCTTTTCCTTTTCCTTTTCCTTTTCCTTTTCCTTTTCCTTGCTGATTTAGCTGCAAGCTTGGATTTTCTGGAACTCAACAATTATGATATGCTAGAAATCCAGCAAACCCCATACATCATTCTATTTTTGTTACCATTTCTGGGTTTGCAAACATGTATCATCACGCCTGGCTGTTTTGCTTGACTGTTTGGTTGGATGGTTTTTAGATACACATTTTTGTTTTATTTTAAGGTTTGAGTGGTTACATATGAGAACCATGTGCATGCCATCAACCAGTAAAGGTCAGAAGATCTTATAAAATCTCGTTGGTTTGGAGTTTTTGAGGTTGTGAACTACCATATAAGAGTGCTGTGAGGTAGCTTGTGGGGGGAATGTATCTTGGTTCTATAAAATCACAGAAAACGCTTTCACCAACTGAGCCAGTCCCCTTAACATCTGGATTTCCAATTTTTGGATACTATGGTATCAAAATCAATTCTCTATACATATATTTTGTTGATTTAATTATATTTATCAGTAATATAATTAAAATTAATAATCTACTACTATATATTTATATATCTATATATTTAATATAGTATATATTATATAATATAAATATATATTTATCAGTAATATAAATATACTTTTAATAAAACTCATAACTAATATTTCAATGTTAAATAATATCACAATGAAAGAGTGTAAACAAGTCAATTCTATGTATGTTTCAATGATTTTCTTTCTCTGTGTAGCCCTGGATGTCCTGGAACTCACTCTGTAGACCAGGCTGGCCTCGAACTCAGAAATCCACCTGCCTCTGCCTCCTGAGTGCTGTGATTAAAGGCGTGCGCCACCACAGCCCTGCTCAATGATTTTCTTAAATTGTCTCAGAAATGTTGGGAAAAGATTATCAATGTCATCTGTGAATGAAATATTAAACTTTTGGTACTAATATGTAATATAATTATATTTAGCATCACATTCATAATTTTACCAACATTGAAATTTCATTTTCCTCAAGGATGCCTAGCTGCTTAGCATATTGATTTAAAACAGGACACATTACTGCCATATATTCTTGTAACCAGAAATTCCACAAAAGTCTCACTAGTTTATAAAGAGAGAAATAATAAACATTGTTCCTTTGCAGAAACTTTAGAGTTTTTAATTTCTTACTCTTTGAACATAACAGATAGATAAATAGATGAGAAAGAGAGAGAGAGAGAGAGAGAGAGAGAGAGAGAGAGAGGAGCATGACAGAGAGAGATGTACATGTACACCTACACACATATTCCAATAACAGTAAAATTTAAGCAAAGGTGGTTAGCCTATGGTTAAGTCATGTGTGAATCTCTAGGTACAAATCACAGCACTGAAATTAATCGGTTTTGTGTTTCTGTGACATATAAAGATCTTGAATAATTGCTAGGTTTTTAAAACATATTGGAAGTTAAAGGAGAAAATGGCTCTTGATGGACCAAATTCATTAATGGTTATTAAGGGATTAAAATTATTTTCCTAGTGTTTCACGCAATGTATGCTTGCTAAAACGAGTAATTACCTGTGGAAGATAATTAGATAATTCTAATTTGTAAGATATTTGGTATTTACTATTAAGTGATTTAAACCCTTAAATGGCAGATTACATTAATGACAAATTTATGAATTTTTAATTGCATGACAACCAATTATTTATCTGATACCTACAGTCATAATTATCACTGTATTGTTGACTTAAATTTTAAAATGATAGTCCCTTATAAAAACTTAAAATACTGAATTATATAATGAATCAGTAAAAATAATGTCTTAGTATTTAGACATATAATGAATTAGGAAGAACAATTCAATATCAAGAATTTAAGGAGAGAAAAATATGAAGATTATGATAATAAACAGTCTATGCCTGAAATTTTAGAGGATTCAATCATATAACATAATTAAATATGATTGCACTCCATAAATACTCATTGTACTCTAGAAGAGTCTCCCTATGGATACCAGGAATCTTCTAAGACAATACAGTGATTAAATAAAACATATGTAGGAATATGTGTACATATATAATAGCAATATGTAGTTTAAATACATTAAAATCCACTTCACCATAATATAAAAACTAATTTGTATTTCCAAACATGAAAATAGTGTGGATATCAAAAAAATAAAATAAAATTACACAAAGCAAATTACAAAATGTGTGTTAGAATTCTTGAGGGTTGCCTACATAAAATGGGTCCCTTTCACAATTTTGTACAACTCTCTTTAAAAATGAATGTAAAATAAGATTTAAAAACTTTAAGAAAATAAATAATAGCAATGATGAACTAATATCATGCTGAATATTAAACAGTATTCTATAACTGCATCTTTTTCTATAGAAATAATGTTAACCTTCACTTTAGGGATTATAAAGCTAAATTAATGACTTGGAGAGACTAATTTCTCAAATAGTTGCAGAGTTTTCTATCTATCTATGAACATACTATATATTTAAATAGATATATTTTGAAGAGAGTGTTGTTTAAATCAAAATAAATCGAAAATGTCACAAAAATGTTTGAATCATTTTTTGTAATTGTCTATGTGTGTGGTTCACTATTCCAATATCTTTTAAGGTCTTAATGAAGGCAATAATAGGATAGATGACTTCTTAATATTTTACTATTATTATAGGCATCCTTCAATCAATTAGACAGTGCCCAAATTAACATTCAGAAATATTTTTATGAAAATATTTTTGATACAATTTCAGTTTTTCTATAGTTTAAAATCATTATGATTATTGTAAAACTTAAGCAAATTTTCTATAACTATATTTAATGTTTTTATTTTTAACTTCTTTTTAATTTTTGTGTTTTTATTAATAATTTTATCTATTTACATTCCAGTCATTGCCTCTTCTCCCAATCTCCTCACCCACATTTCTTCATCCTATTCCTCCTTCCCATTGCCTCAGAGAGGGTGCTCTCCCTCTGTCCCCCCACCTGGCATCCTCCTTTCACATGCCCTCAAGTCTCTCAAAGATTAGGCTCATCTTCTCCCACTGAGGCCAGACCACGCAGCCCTCTTCTATATATGTGCCAGGGGCCTCAGACCAGCCCATGTGTGCTGCCTGATTAGTGGCTGTGTCTCTGGGAGCTCCCATGATCCTGGTTAGTTAATACTGCTGGTTTTCCAATGGGATTGCCTTCCCCCTCAGCTTCTTCAGTCCTTCCCTTAATTCCTCCATAGGAATCCTTATGTCTAATGTTTAGATGTAAGCATCTGTGTAGGTCTCAGCTGGTAGGACCTCTCAGACACAGCCATGCTAGGCTCCTGTCTGCAAGCACATCTTAGCATAAGTAATACTGTCAGGCCTTGGAGTTATTCTACCTCCACCCAATGAGAAACATTCCAAGTTGCCCTGGTCACTGGATGGACTTTCCTTCTGTCTCTTCTCCATTTTGTCCATATAGACTAGAACAATTCTTGGACAGAAATTTTAACCGTGGGTTGGAAGCCCCATCTCTCCACTTGAGGCCCTGTATATTTACTGGAGGTAGATACTTCGAGTTCCCTCTCCCTACTGTTGCTGTTTTGGTCATCCCCATTGAGTTCTGAGAGCCTTTCACCTCACAGGTCTCTGGCATTTTCTAGAGGGACCCCCAACCTCCCACACTCAGTGTCTTCACATTTTCCTTCTTTCTCCTGGCCCTCTGGGCTTCTGTCCTGTTCCCACCTTGTACCTTACTACTTCATCCCGTTCCTCTTTTCCCCTCACCCTGCACTTTTCCATCAAGTTCCCATCTATGCCTCTTGTGATTATTTTCTTCCTACTTTTAAAGTTTTTTTTTCTTTTTTTATAATTAGAGAAAGATCACTTATTTTCTCAGGAGGAAAATCATTAATAACTACACCAAAGTTTAGTTTAACAATTAAGTATATTTTGTGGTTGAATTAGAATAAATTGGTTTTATGAAAAAATGATAGAAGTATTTCAACTTTAAATTCACTTAAAGTAGAGGAAATATAATATTCCAAGTGCCTAACTTTGAGGTGGTGCACATAAACATATACGGATATGCACACACAGGCAAACACATATATATGGAAGAGATATATGATGCCCTGCATTTTAAAGTTGGACCCCAAGGAAATAACCAAGCTATTGGAACACTGAAAGCTCATCAGTGTAAAAATGTTGACATACTGGATGAATAGATCCACAATTGTGTACTCCACTTACTCTTTTACTGAATGAAACTGAGAAATAGCTTCCTTCAGGGAAAATGTTTTAAGGCCATTCTTCTTAGGGGATGAGAGAATCAAATCTTAAGTATTTCAGAAATCCTACTTTCAAGACAGAGTGTTTGAAGGGATATTCTGAGACTCACATGGAAGACAAACTAGCAACCTCAGTTGTTTTAAGGCCATATAAAAACTATATTATATCTTTTACTTATGGGTGTCTGTATGACATTAATTCTTTGTTTCTTTTGGAAATAATTTCAATGTTTACATAGTAATTTTAAGTTTGTAAATGGTATTTTTTACCCCTGTGGCTTCTATTATTTCCATTTTAAAAATACACTGCATTTAGCATTCTATTAAAAGTGTGCCATTGTGGTTTAGTCCTAATTAGACTACAATGTGTATTACAAGGACATTGAACGTTCTACTTTATTTTTCACTAAATTCTTTTGTTGAATGAATTATCACGTTAATGTCTATACAATATACTATAACAAGCTTCAATATAGTCTCTCACCTAAGTTAAATGAATTATGGGAAATATCTGTTCAAAGTCTTTTGTCTTAGAAGTAGGGAAGGGAAAATGTCACCAGATATTCTTTTATTAGAACATAATGAATCCTCAAGCTAAGAAACACCCTGGGGAAAAAGCGCCTTCACTGTGTAATCACTGAGCCACAGACCAGCTCTGATGCTTTGGCGCTGTATCCAGTCTGTGTTTCCTGAGTAAAATGAATAAGTTGTACAAAAACATAATAAGAAAGACCTAAATGAAAATTTCATTTTATTGTATAAACACAATTAGTTGTAGTGCTTATTTCTTTACTAATTAATATTATAGAAAAATAGTAAAATTCTACAAATTTTGTCTGATGTCTAATACACAAAAGGAATCTTGCTGATTTTTTTTAATGTTGATGCTGAAAAAAAGATTTCTGAATTTATCACAAGTTTACTAATAAACTCTGGGTATGATAGGTGACATCTTTTACCAAACAACCATGTATTCAAAAATAAAGCTCTAAAATGATTATTTAAAACACCCATTATTGGAATATCAGAGGACAAAATTGAGAGACAAATTACCTAAATACAATTTTTAAAACTTATATTTTAATAAGTATACATTCTGGAGATACAAGAGAATAACTACATAATACATTTTTTCTCATGGTTATCCTGATATCTAGTGATATATTACTGTTATAGATCAGTATAAATATATTAATCAAAAAACCTAAATAAATGCAATCAATGATCTTTTCCCTCATTTCTTATGCTCATTCATTATTACAGAAATCTAATAGACTTCCACAAATAAGTTTATGTGAAATTATTGTTCTAATAGAGCTATGAATTTCAAGTATAATCATTGCTTTGAGAACTTAATCCAAATTTCTCAATGGATTCAATGAATATGTCTATTTCTTGATTAGCTATCTTTACAATGAGATTATATGTAGTTAGCAGAATATAGAGGAAACATAAGGAAAGACAAAGCCACTAAATGACATTGGAAATAGTAAAATCATTTTGTTCTTTTCCACTCATGAGAATAAGTCTCTGAGTAAGTGATAGGACCAGGGAAATACACATGGGATGTACTTCTTGTTTTAGTAACTGATTTGAAATCAAACAGTCTGGAAAGTGAGAAGCAGTCAGGTAAATGTCATTGCAACTTCCACTTTCATGAGGATCAAATATATCTTTCAAGTTTCTGTACAGAAACACATCAAGTGTTGGCTTATGTCAAGAAGTGTGTCTGGATCATATGATAGGTTTAGTTTTCATATTTGCTTATTTGTTTGTTTATTTGAAAATCTCAGTACTGATTTTCAGAGTACCTGCAGGACTACATTCCTACCAACAATGAATGAGGGTTCAATTTTCTTCACCATCTCTCTAGCATTTGTTGCCAGGTTTTTTTTCTTTTTGTTAGTGATGATCATAACCTTTCTGACTGGAATGCAATGAAATTGCAAAATTATTTGAATTTTTATTTTCCTAGTTGTTAATGATGATACACCCCTTTTGAAGTATTTGTCGATTTTATGTCTTTATGGAGAACCCTCTATTTTAATCCATATCTACTTGTTCTTTGTATAATTGGTGTTAAACATGTATGTTAGATACATAGCTGAAAATTCTTATCTCTCCTTCTGTGGGTTTCTTCTTCAATCAGATGCTTGCTTCCTTAGCTGTACAGAGATCATTATTTGGTCCCAATTGTCAGTTCTTGGGCAGATGGTGTCCTGTTCTTAAAGAGATCTTCTACACATATGTTCTTATAGAAGTGTAATGTTTCTGGTTTCAAGTTGAGATCTTTATCTACTTTGGTCTAACATTGATTCAAGGTGATAGATATGATTCTAATTTCCTTTTTCTGCATATAGACATCTAGATTTCCCAGGGCAATTTAAAGTAGTTGCTGTTTCAAGTGTAAGGTTTTGTTTTGTTTTGATTTAATTTGATTTGATGTGATTTGTTTGGCCACTTTGACAAATGCCAGATTGGCTGTTGTATATGGCTCATGTTTATGACTTCTACATTGCTCCATTGACTAAATTTCTTTCTTAGTGCAAGTTCTACATTTTTTTAAAATTAGTACAGCTCTATAATTTGTCTTGATTTCTGTAACTATAATCCTTCTAGATTATATATTCATATATATATATATATATATATATGTATACATGCAAGCTCTCAAGAGAGGGAAGTCTTTAATAGTACTGTTCAGAGCAATACCTATGAAGCCACAACAATCACCAGTATGGCAAGATATTCATAAGTGACACTTGCATAGCTGAGGCAATCAACAGATATCTAATTGGACTTAACACTAATCAAGTGGCTACTAGCAAACCAGTTCATGAACCTTAGAAAATAGTACTATTGTCATTCTGCTAGGCTGGTATGATTCCTATTTCCAATATAAATCTTAACTGTATACATAGAGATATATGTAACTACCACCCATCGTCAAAGAAATGTCTCTTTAAAAATGGAGAATGTTATAGAAAAAACACAACTGAACAAGAAAGATTAAAAACAAAAAAAAACAAGAAAGAGATTAACAGTTGTGGAAAGACAAGGATACATCTATACATCACATTTCCTGCAGTTAAGGCACAAAGATCACTGAAAAGTGGACAAAAGAGATTTATTATCATTACTCTTATTACTTTTATTTTTTTACACTACAGTCATTGCCCCCTCCTTGCCAAAGATCTGCTCTATCTGCAAATAATATTTAGAAACAATTTGTCAGATCTACACAGTGGTTTTTACTTCCAGCAAATTCTTTTATTACAGTAGCTATCATAGAGAACATTCATCCCAAATCAAACCATTACAGATAATGGTGAATTTTGTGGAAATATATTTTCGGAATGGGTTAATCTTTCATTCTAGAAAGCTTATGCAGTAGACAGATTTTTCATAAGTTAATGCCATTTTTATAGTGGTTTATTTTTATATTTTATTGGTTATTTTAATTAAATATATTTCAAATGTTACCCTCTTCCTGATTTCCCCTCTGTAAACACCCTATCCCATGCCCTCTACCCCTGCTTCTATGAGGGTGCTTCCCCACCCACCCACCCACTCTCTACTCCACTCCCTAGCATTCCTCTATGCTGGGCATCAAGCCTCCACAGGACCAAGGGCCTCCCCTCCCATTGATGCCAGATAAGGCCATTCTCTGTTACATATGCAGCTGGATCCATGAGTTCCCCGTGTCTATTCTTTGGTTGGTGGTTTAATCCCTGGGAGCTCTGGGTTCTGGTTGGTTGATATTATTGTTCTTCATATGTGTTGCAAGCCCCTTCAGCTCCTATAGTTCTTCCCGTAACTCCTCCATTGGGGTCCCCATGCTCAGTCCGAATGTTGACTGAGAGCAGACTCATCAGTACTGGTCACGATCTGGCAGATCCTCTCAGGGAACAACTATACCAGGATCTTGTCAGCAAGTATTTTTTGGAATTAGGATAATAGTCTCTAGGTTTGGTGTCTGCAGTTGAGACAGATCCCTAGGTGGGGCAGTCTCTGGAAGGCCTGTCCTTCAGTCTCTGCTCTACTCTTTGTCCCTGCATTTCCTTTTGACAGGAGTAATTCTGGCTTAATTATTTTTTAAATTGGCAAGTAGCCCCATCTCTCAACTGGGGGCCATGTCTCATGACTGCATATGGTCTCTACAGGTTCTATCTCCCCTTGGTTGGGTATTTCAACTAATATCCTCTCCGTTGGGTCTTAGGAACCTCTTGCATCTTTGGCATCTGGGACATAGTTATACCACTCTTGGACATATACCCATAATAAGTTCCAACATATAACAAGGACACAAGATTCACTTTGTTCATAGCACCTTATTTATAATAGCCAGAAGCTGGAAACAACCCAGATGCCCCTCAACAGAGGAATGGTACAGAAAATTTGGTACACTACAGAGTACTACTCAGCTATTAAAAAAATGATTTCATGAAATTCTCAGGCAAATCGATGGAAGGAGAAAATAACATCCTGAGTGAGGAAACCCAGTCACAAAGGAGCACACAGGTTTGTACTAAGTGGATATTAGGCAAAAAGCACAGAATACCCATGATACAACTGACAGACCATATGAAGCCCATGAAGAAGAAAAACCAAAGTGTGGATGTTTTAGTTCTACTTAGAAGGGTGAACAAAATAATCACAGGAGGTAGAGGGAGTAATGATCTTGGGAGGGAGGGAGAAGAGGAAGAAAAATAGGGGGCAGGATCAGGTGTGTGAAGTGATGGGGGAGAATTACAGAGGGTCAGGAAATTGAAGGGGCATATGTAGCAGTGGGGATGGGGAACTGGGCATAGCTACTCTTAGAGTTGTTTAAATGGAGTGTGTATTCTGTTAATATACTTACCATTCATTTGTGACTTAGAGTGAACCATGCTTGATCATATGGATAGGAATATCTTCCAGAAAGTATTCATATCTATTGCTGATTTTATTGACATGAATCTCCAGCAATCTGAATAAATATTAAATCATAAATTTTAAATTATGTGTTTGAAGCAGTCAGATACAGAGACTGTAGACAGAAAAATTTCAGTCATATTTCAGTTTCACCAATCTTTACTTCTTGTTATTTATTCGTGTTTTCACAGGCTCATACCTACCCATCCTCAGTTCCTTTTGCTTCAGCAGGATCTTCTTGAGTCATCAAATGGCTAATCAAAGTGTCTCAAAATGCTGTCAATTTCTTAGCCATATCTGTTTTCTTTTCTATATTATCTGAAACTATATGTTTTCTGTCAATATTGAACTCAAGTAAGCTTTATGAAGATGAAGGTTTTTATGTGCCCCTTTATCTTTTTAATTCATAAATTGAAAAGTTTGTTTTCTAAATAGGAGATGATTAGAAATGTATGGTGTTGAATGAATGACAAAGAATTATTTTATTAAACAAACAAGAATACAATTGTTATGAATGAATGACTCCTTGTTTTGAAATATACATATGTGTGATCAAACTCTTTTGCTCATTACATCCAGTGAGAATTTTCTCATTTCCTGATGTATTTATTTTACCCTTTGAAACTATGCCATAGTTTCATAAAAACCAAAGCAATGATGCTATAATTTAAAAGTGTTTTGACCGCAATGCCTCCTTAACAGATAAAATAACCACACTAAGTTGAAGTCACTTCAGAGAGAAATGTTTCTCCTGCTATTTGACAGCTTTGACCTTTGACAGTCAGCAGCTTACTGATTCAAATAAATGATCATTAGGGTTGACTTGTTACAATGTTCCAGACTGTGTTACACTCTTCATTATGTATTTTCAGTATCTTAGGAAAAATAAAGTAGTTGAAGCTTCAGACTTTATGATTAGCAGAATCCTCTTCAAATTTTTGACCACCTATACCAGCTTCCCTGAATTTAGCTCTATTAATTAAAGTCTACTGACTTATTTTACATATCAATCCACAGACCTTTCACATGGAAGAAACAAAAATATAAATCTCTTAAAGGCCAAGAAGTGGCATTATAAAAATGCCTTGGGAGTCATAAAGATAACTTGCAGCATAATGCTGGAAAAAGTTAGTGTCTGACAGAGTATGATCCAGATTCCTCACTCACTGACAGAATATGTCAAACACAGGAAGACAATGAATGTGATACATGCAATTTATGTTCCTCATTGTGTCTATGCTTGACTCATTCATTGAAGTAAATAAGGATTAAAGTATTTTTTATTATCTGGAATCCTCACAGCCTAATATGCAGAGTAGAATACTTTTAACATCACTTGTACAAAGATAAAGCATATCACCTTTATCTTGCAGAACAAATATTAAATATATGGATTGAAAGATAATAACTTATTTTGAATAATAATATTTTAAATTTTAAAATAAAAATTGATCAAATATTTTATTTTAATTGCAAATTCATTTGCTAAATGCTAATTTACAACCTCTATTAATCCGTAAGGTATTAAAAATTATTTTAAAATTATATTAAAGTAGCAGCATTTATACATTTTAATATTATGTATTAATGATTCTTTGAAGCACAAAGGTAAAGAATATTATTTTATAATTATACAGAATAAATAATAGTTGTATAAGCTCATGTCGATTCATTTTCACATTCAACATATTATCAGACATATTGGCTATCTATACTCAAAGGAAGGTATAATAACAAACCAAGCTTGTCAAAGGTCATTCTTCTTATATTTCTGAGGTTATCAATAAATAATTCTAACTTCTTTATCATAAAGAAGCAATTTTGAATATGGTGCAATTCAAATTCATACTGATGAATTTAAAATGGCTACTTAGTCTTGTGATAACTATGAATCAAGGACACAATTTTTAAATGACAGTGGTGTCAAAGCAGAGTTTCTAATATTAGAGAAGCCATGTTCAGACAGCAGCTGGGAGTCAAGCAATAATTGAACATATTTAAAAATCTACTCCACGTACTGAACAGATTCTAGTGTCTGCTGTGTTTAAGGTCCACTGAGTTGTGAAATGGCTGTTTCATTCACACAGATGTTAATATCTTCAGGCTCTTCCCTAGCTCAGCATCTTCTCATTTACATATCTGCAGTAAGTTTTGTGTTCGTACTGCTACTTCTCTCTACGTTTTTATGGTAATAAAGCATGTTCTAGACAAAATATGAGTGACTGTAATTACATCTCATTAAGACTTAGGAAGAAAAATAACAAGGAACATAGCAATAGGTGTTCAGTCACCAGTGCTTCATTAATTCTTTTGCTGTTTAAATATCTGCAGCTGATGAATATAAATGACTTGTGCATATGCAGATTAGATATACAGAAAGTTTTCCATTTTTCCCCTTTTCTCAGTATAAAGATTATTAAATGAAGAATTGGACTACTTTTATTGTGAGACTTCCAAGATATTAAATTATGTGTTTCATATGTTGAATATATTTTATATAAATATGGATGCAATTCTTAAACTGTCTAAAATAAGGTGATTGGTTAAGTGGGAAACACAGAGTTTGTAGATAAGATAAGAGACCTTGAAGAGCTTCCTCTATTTCATTTGATTCTTTCCAGTCCTGGTGTTTTCATAAGCATAGTCAGCTACTTGTGACAATGACTCATCTAAGAAACTCAACACAAGGAGCAAGGAGCACTGCTCAGTCTTGACATTTATCACTTAATTGTTTGCCTGCATAAAGACTGTTACATTTGATTTTAGCTTCATGAAAAGATGTTAAATAAATGCTGTAGTTCATTCAATACATTAATTGATTTTCAATTGCTTTGAGAGTATTTCCCAATTCATTTTTTAATATTGACTTAATGAATAATTCTTTTAAAATAATTCATGAGTCAAGGTTTTAAAATTAAGTAGTGTTGATTCATTCTTTCATATTCATATAAAGTTCTCAGTGGAAAGGTTTTCACAAGTACAAGGAAAAAACACTTGACCTTAAGTATGTAGGAAATTACCAAATAAGTTAATAAGAAGAGCACAAGAAGAAAGGCCAAAATGGGCTGAGAAGGCCATGAGATCTTAACCGTATACAAAATAAATAAATAAATAAATAAATAAATAAATAAATAAATAAATACAGACAACTAAGGAATGTTGACAATGGAGAGTTAGTCCTCTCCAGGGAAGATAACATCAAAAGTTTACCAAATACCAATGGTCAGCCCTGAAGTACATACATAAAAATAATATTATCCAGGTGGAGCAAGTTGTGTTTAGAAATGTACTGGAAGGTTTGAAGGGATAAAATGGAAGGATGAAATGATAGATCTATACTATAATTTCAAAAGGAAAAAAATTACAGTGGGATAATTTTGATCACATTTTATCATTTTGTTTATCCAAGTAAAATATTTAATACATGTAATAAAAATATGTTCATATATTTAAAACACACATACTTAATCCATGTAAAGTACATAGTTAGATAAATCTCTAAAAGATCTATATACTTTTACAAGATAAACTACATGCATTTACAAAATTAAAACAACATTTTATTTGAAAATATATTCTTCTCATATACACTCCAACCACAATTTCACCTTTCTCTGCTACTCATAGCTTTGACCCTTAATCCCCTTTCCCCTAGGTCCACTCCCCCTTCCATTCTTTCCAATTCATAAAACAACATATTTCCAAGGGACAACAGCCAAATGACATAACAAGATAAAATAAAGCAAGGGGAAGCCCTCATATCAAGGCTGGACAAGGCTGCCCAGTAGGATGAAAAGACTCTCAAGAGTAGTCAAACAAGTCAAAGATACAACTGTCCCCACTTAGAGGAGTCTCACAACAACTCAAATCTAATAATTATAATATATAGACAGACGACCTGGTGCAGACTTGTGCAGGCCCCATGCTGTACACTTCAGTCTCTCTGACCATGTGAGACCTCCTTAGTTGATTTAGTGGGCTGTGTTTTCAAAGTGTCCACCATCCCTGCAATTTAGACTGTCTCTCTGCATAATACATGGCTATGGGGCTCTGCATCTGCTTCCATCCACTGCCAAAGCATGTCTCACTAATGATGACTAGATAAAGCACTAAGGAATCCATCTATGAGCATGGCAGAATATCACTAGAAGTATTTATTATTTATTTACTTATTTATTGATATTTTAGATCAGTTGTTTTGTTCTACTCTATTTCTCAGGGCTAACCAGTACCTGGTTTCTGGCCATCCAAGTAGTGTCAGACAAGGACCCACCCTTGAGCAATGGGCTTCAAGAGAAATCAAACATTTGTTGACCACCTACAAGTTCTGTGCCACCATTGTACCCAAACATCTTGCAGACTGACTTTAGGTAAAGGATTTTGTGGCTAGGTTGATGACTAGGTTTTTCTTTTCTTTATTCTTCAGAGTACTTTCTCACACCAAAAACACCTGCAATTAAGTTTGTCTCTCCATATATTCTAGAAAGTAGGAGTAAAGCCTCTAAGCCAGTACCAACATGATCTCTCTAAATTCAATGAGCTAAGTAGAAGTTGTCCTAGGCTATAGAATCCTGTTGTCATTTTCCAGAGGCAATCTTATGTCTTAGCACCAGTTTGGGTTGTATGGTGATTTACCAGGGACCCTCTTGGCCGATAAATAAAAGAATGTAATATAGTCCCAAAACTGGATGACTTGCCTGGCTACAAAAGATGACCAGTTCAGACTTCATATCATTGCTGGGAGTCTTCATTAGGTTCAGCCTCATAAATTCTAGGAAGACTTTACTGCATCAGGTTTCCATATTACCTCAAATGCCCCCCACAATTCCAGCTGTCTATCTATACTACCTATCATTCCATTTCTCCCCCTGCATGTGACTCCTCCAGCTTCTGCCCAAACTGCCCCCAGTCCCTTTGCTAAAAAGATCTACTATCTCCCCTTAAAGAACTTCTTTTTAATCTAGACTCTCTGGATCTGTGGCATGTGAACATACAAAATCAAAAATTAAGAAAAAATTGAATTTATATTTAGTAACACAAAAGTATTTTGTTAATAGTCCCCAAGCACTATTTTATAAGAACTTAGAAAGAGAATATGATTGAGTTTTCTATTTAGTAGCCTCTTCCACAGATTATAGTTTTTATAAAAATTCATAAAATATTAAGTAAAACAAACATAAACACAATACAATTATATATGTATCAAAGGCACAAATATGTACAAAAACATATGCACATATATTTTGTATAAACATATGTATGTATATATTCACATATATATTCTGAGATATATATATGTATTATATACATGTATAAATAGATATACATATATATGTGTGTATAAATATACCTATATATATTAAACATGAAATTCCATTACTTGAAATTAATTCTTCAGTTTTCAAAATTAATACTAAATCTTAATCAATTAAGGTAAGGAAAGTGGTGAAAACTCTTCCAATGATACAGTTCTTTAGTACAAGTCTCCCTACATAATCCAAGTCTAGTCTATAGGCCAGTACTTGGTAAATCAACACTTATTTGCCATAGAGATTAGACAATACCTCCAATTATATTGCAGCCACATTCTGTTTTATTCACAATTATAACTTCATCAGATTGAATATCCAGATATTAGTCTCATTGAATAGACACCAGAATCTTGACAATGATGGCAAAAATATACACTGTCGGGGGTGGGGGTAACAAATTTGCTGGTCTAACTGGAGGTCTGCTTGTAGAATAATGCAAATTGATCCATATTTACTACCTTGTACAAAGGTACTTTTACTTCAAGTCCAGTGGATCAAGGACATGAAACCAGATAAACTGAATCTAATAAAAGAGAAAGTAGAAAATACCCTCAAATGCGTTGGCACAATGGAAATTTTCCCGATGAGAGCAATGTTGGCTCAGGCTCTAAGATCAACAATTGACAAATGGGACCTCATGAACCTGAAAATCTTCTGGAAGGCAAAGAACAAATGGACAATAAGACAAAATGGCAAGCTCCAGAATAGAAAAAGATTTTCACTCATCCAGTATCCAATAGAGGGCTAGTATCTAAAATGTATAAAGATCTCAAGAAGTTAGACTCCAAAACCCAAAATGACCTAATTGAAAATAGGATAGAGAGCTAATCAGAATTAACTGAGGAATCTCAAATGGCTGAGAAGCACTTAAAGAAATGCTCAACATCCTTCATTACTAGGGAAATGAAAATCAAAATTACTCTGAGACTCCACCTCACACCAATCAGAATGGCTAAGATCAAAAACTCAGGTGACAGCAGATGTTGATGAGGATGTGGAGAAAGAGGAACACTTCTCCATTCCTGGTGGGAATGCAAACTTTTACAACTACTCTGGAAATCAATCTGGATGTACTTCAGAAAACTGGAAATAGTTCTACCTGAAGACTTAGGTGTACCACTCCTGAGCATTAACCCAAAAGATACTCTACTATACCACAAAGACACTTGATCTATTATGTTCACAGCAGTCTTATTTATAATATCAAGAAACAGAAAGCAACTCAGATGTCCCTCAACTGAAGAATGGATACAGAAAATGTGGTCCATTTACATAATGGAATAATATTTAGTTATTGAAAACAAAGATGTCATGAACTTTGCAGGCAAATGGATGGAAGAAGGAAATTTCCTGAGTGAGGTAAGTCAGACCCCAAAATAAATGCAAGGTATGTACTCAATGATGAGTGGGTATTAGCCAAAAAGTACATAATACCTGTGACACAACATATAGACTGTAGGAAAGTTAAAAAGAAGAACAGTCCAAGTGAGGATGCTTCAATCCCACTTAGAAGTGAGGAAAAAATAAGCACAGGAGGCAGAAGGAATGAGGGTCTGGGTGGGACAGGACAGTGGAAAGGAAATGGGGTCTATATCAGATATTGGGAGAAACATGAGAGAGGTCCAGAGGGCTAGAAAAATGAATGGAAATATGCAGATGCCATGGTTGGAGGATGTGGCAACCTCTAGAAAGTACCAGAAATCTGGGATGTGAGAGTCTCCCTGGACTCAATGAGAGTGACCTTAGCTGAATTGCCCAACATTGGGAAGATGGAGCCTAAAGAGATGACCTCCAATAGATAAACAGGGCCCCCATTAGAGAGATGGAACCACCCACTCATCTTCAAAATTTTTAACACAGTATTGTTACTGTCTAAAATAAATACAGGGACAAAAATGGAACAGAGAATGAAGGAAAGGCTGTCCAGTGACTGGCCAAACGTAAGATCCATCCCATGCCTGGCCATGAAACCCTAACTGTATTACTGATGCTGTTGTGCTTGCAGATAGGAGTCTAACATGGCTGTCCTCTGAGAAGCTCTACCAGCAGCTGAGACTGATGCAGGTACCTACAGCCAAGCATTAACTGAGGTCAAGGATACCTATGGAAGACTTATGGGAAGGACTGAAGGAATTGAAGGAAATGGCAACCCCACAAGAAGACCAACAATGTCAACTAAAATCCAGGCTCCTGGAAACTCCCAGAGACTCATCCATCATCCAAAGAGCATCCATGGGCTGGTCCCAGACCCCCAGCAAATATGCAACAGGGGATTGACTTGTTTGGCCTCAGAGGAAGAAGATGTGACAATCTTATAGAAACATGATGCTTCAGGGAAGGGAGATACCCCGGAAGGTGGGAGAGAAACTCTCAGAAATGAAGGGAAGGGGATTGGGTGAAGAACTTCAGGAGAAAAGAATGGGATGGGCCATCATTTGGGATGAAAATAAATGAAATAATTAATTTTAAAAGTTAATAAAAAAGTAGAAAAAAGAACATTTTAAAACATAGATTCAGCATATATTATCTTAAAGATTTAAAGCCTAAAACAGAAGCCAAGATGTACTGTTTAACTTCATAATAGTGACCACAAGGAAATACTTCAGTAAAATTAACTTTTGAAAAAAAGAAAAATACATGTATATTTACCACCCTGCACAAATCTTAACAACAAATTGATTTAGGACCTCAACATAAGTCCAGATAGGTTTAAAGTGATAAAAGAAAAGTAGGAAATAGGATTGAACTTATTGACACAGGGAAAGAATTTCTTCACAGCATAGTGATAGCCTAGGCACTAAGACCAACAATAAATGGAACCTCATGAGGCTAAAAAGCTTCTGTATAACAAACGTCACTATTATTTGGTTGAAGTAGTTGGATAGAAATGATAACAGATCTTTATCAATTATATATCTGTTAGAGGTTTATTATCTAAAATACTTTTAAAAATGAACAGAAAATGGAAAAAAAAACAAGAAAACAATCAATTAAAAATGGGGTACAGAGACATTCAACAAGTTCTCAAGGTATGGGACACAAGTAAATGACTGATGAACAAAGAAATTCTCTATTTATTAGGGAAATATAAAATAAAATTTTACCCTAGTCTGAATAGTCTACATCAATAAAACAAATGACTGTTAATACTGAAAGAATATTTCAGTGAAAGAAAAGGATGTGGCAGAAGATAAGACCTTTTCATTGCCTGTTGGAGTAAGATCAAGATGTGCTACTTTTGTCATATAGTTAAAGCACATTCCTAAACAAATTATTCTTATGCCAAATAAGTTAAGGCATATTGCAAAGTCTTAAGAAACAAAACTCTTCTATCTTCTCTCTCAGTAACTGCCTCCTCTGTAGGGAGGTATAAAGCCACCCTCTTTTCATGGTTAGGTGTAAATTTGAGTGTGTCTAGTACTCTGTGAAAGTTTTATAACTCACTAGAAAATTTAAGCAATATTAGGAAATATTTATGATAAGCTAGGTTTAATTTTACTTTACAGAAATAATTCAAATTAGAAGCAGCCCAAGATATAGACTGTGAACCATACATATCTTTAATTTTCTTTTATATTCTAGAAAGATGAAGTACCAAAAGAGACATTTCTTCAGGTTTAAATATATTTATTTAAATATTCGTATAGCCGTGACTTGATTGTATTTTTGTTTGTGCATCATGTGTGGAGCCCAATGCTATGGAGGCAATTAGTGTGCATCATATTCCAGGGAAATAAAGTTAGAGAGAATTATAAATCTTCTTGTGGGTTTTGGGATTTGAACTTGAGTCCTCTGGAAGAACAGTAAGTGCTCTTAGTCACTGAGCCATCTCTTCATTTCCAATAAAAAAGATAAAATACAAACAAACAAAGAAAAAATAAAACATGAAGATACTCAAAGCTAACCATTGGATTGAGCCCGGGGACTTGAATGGAAGAGCTAGGGGAAGTACTGGAAGAGCTGAAAGGGATTGCAACCCCATAGGAAGAATAAGAATATAAACTAACTGAACCCCTCAGAGCTCCCAGGGACTTTCCTGGTACACATGGGCTGCTCCATGGCTCCAGCTACATATGTATGTACGGCATCAGTTGGAGGGAAGGTGTTTGGTCCTGTGGAGTATTGATGCCCCATAGAAGAAAGATGCTAGAGAGGTGAGTAGGCTGGGGAGCACCTACTTAGAGACAAAGGAGAGAGTCATGGAGCATGGGCTTCCTGGTAGGGAAACCTGGAAGAAGGATAATGTTTGAAATATGAACAAATAAAATAATTAATAAATTAAAGAACATTTTAAATGGGATATTTAATTTGATGCTGAATAGCATAAAAACTGAAGTGTGGGTTTCTTGCCTAAGGTCTAACATTCAGTTAGGAACAGATATAACTTCGGAAGGAAAATGGAAGAGAAAAAAAATAAAGATGCCATACAATTGAAATTGCTTATAAACACCAGAATAAGCCTGCAAGAACAAATAAGATTAAATTTATAAGAACAGCCATATTACCAATCTAGTTTAATTGTCATAAATACCCCAAGGTATAAACATTTTATATATACATTTTATGGTCGATTTTTGTCCAATGTTATTAAAGAAGAATGGAAATAAAAATAAGCTAAACATAGTAGAAAAATCAATTTCTATTATGTAAATGTAAAATAAAGGCAATTTTTACCAGATCTTAAAAATCTAAAAATTAGATTGCTCAAAATACTATAGTAGTTAGTTTTATGTTCACTTATGTTTAAATTGTTTCTAGTTAATAACAAGACAATCTAGAATGAGGGAAGTGTATTATTAAAATAATTTAAATATTTTAAAGGACTTAAAACATTGATGAAACTCTTTTCATATATGTTCACTTAATAATTTTGTTATTTTATGAGAATATATTTAACTAGCTATAAAACTAAATGTATTATATAGCCTTAAAATATTTAGATTGCATTCAAAATGATTATTTTAAAGTTCTTTTAAAATAGTTATGTTTATTTTTGCATATCTGTAAATATGTGGGGGGGTGCGTGCATGCATGCATATCTCTCTGTGCGTGTTTGTGTGTGTGTGTGTGTGCGTGCGTGTGTGTGATTGTTAGTTCTGGCAGCTATGAAAGCAAGAGGAGTTGGATCTCCATGCAGCTAGAGTTTCAGGCAGTTGTGAGCTGCCATCCTTAGTAAACTCCACTTTGGGTAGTCTGTAGAAACCATGAACTCTCTCTACTGCTTAGCCATCTGTTAAGCTCCTCTAAGTGATATTTTTAGAAGTTTACTCTTTTCATTATTTATCAACTTTTTCTCATATTTTCTTTTCTGTTGAAGACAGGGAAAATTAAATTTGGAGTAGTAATTGTTTAGAAAAGTTGAATCACTTACTTGACATCCCAACATCCATGGAAATCATGAATGAAGAATAAATCTCTTTTGTTCTGATTATCATAAATAGATCTTTTATTAGTAGTATGATAGGCAAGTATATGCTAAAGCCTCCTAGGAACAACAGCATATCAGATTAACACTGATACTAACAAAAATATTTTCCAAATAAGAACTTTTACGCAGGGATTATTAAGTTTGTGTTACAGTAATAAATTACACAATTTTGATAAAAATAATGTAGCAATCATAGAAAGACTAAAAACTAACTCCATATATTTGGGGCCCTAGTTGCATTTGGAAATTAAAATTTTATTATATATATAATTAAAATTTTATTTTATATATGTGTGTGTGTGTGTGTGTCTGTGTGTATAATGCCTACACATGAACTTAATTTAATTCTTTACTTTGAAAAACAGAGTTCATTGGCAAATGAAGACCTAAAGAAGCTGTAATAATTATCTGGACACTGAAATTGACAGTGAACAATAATTTGAAAAGAAACAACAAAGTTAGAGAAAAAATTTTAACAATGTCTGGGCAGAATATTTGCTCAAAATCTCTTGAGATTAATACTACTATTTTTTTTTTCTGTTGAGAGTAATTTTATATGAGAATTTAGTTCTTGTTTTACAGAAGAAGTGAACAAAATAATTGTATTATATCTATTACCTTAAAAGTGAACTTACCTTGAAATAGTCAATATTAGGGTAAGATACATATATTTTTGAAGTTGTCAATGTTGGAGTAAGATACATATACTCATTATAATCAGTGTTCTCTCAATCATATTGATCAAAGTATTCTCAAATGTCAGTGAGTTTCCATAATTCAATATTTGAGGAATCACAAGCATCTCTATGATAAAGAAGTTATTGCAAATTCTACTGAAGAATATATGTTTAAAATAATATTTATATTTGATATTGCTTTTAGAAATGTTAATATATGCATTGTGAATGCTTATTAACTATTGCTTTCATATTGAAGCTAATTTCTGGGACAGAGAAATATTAAATAGTTCAATTATCCTTGTTGAAAGAAAAAGCCTTAATTAATAGTGAAATTATTGTTTAACATTTTAGGGGATGTATCTATTTTTTACTTTCTACACTGGGATATAAGATGTATATTATTTATTATCTTTCTCTACAATCTACATGAACAAAAACATATTAAGTCTATTAATTATATTGATAATTTTATATTATCTTACTCTGTATTCTCTTAGAATGTATTTTTCTATTTGTATTACTATGTGTTCTCATAAAACATTTTATTCTAAAATATTGATCACATTTTCTAAAAACAAACAAGAATCATTTTAAAATACTTAAAATTCTATTGCTTGTACTAATTTTAATAACAATATTTGCTGCATAAAACAGTACCAGTTTCACAAATTACATTATTCTGATTCTAAAATATTTTTATAAATGTCAGGATTCTTATCCATTTATACCAAGACCATTATTTCAGCTATTATATTGTCTGCATAATTTTATTCAGAAAAAGATACATAATTTTGAATTTTAAAACAATTGTGATACAGCAAGTACCACAACCAAAAATGTCTTATAGCCTTTATTGTTATCAAATATATCTGTGCCTGAGTATCTTCTATCTAAAAGGTTTGTTTCAGGTTAAGTTTTGAACTTTGGAATCTGTTGGAATGTAGATTACTTCCTTATACAGGATGAGGTATATTTAGAATGAGAGCTAGTCTTTAAGACCTCAATGCATTATATTGCTTGTTAAGTGTGTTCAGTGTACCTAAATCCTAAGTGTTGCATGAAGTCAAGAATGGTATATTTCACCATGCTTGTGTGACAGGGTTTTCTATTTTCAAGTAATACAAACTTCAAAATTCTAAATCATGTACTTTCAATCTTTACAGTGAGTTCCACCATGTTTACTTTCTCCCTTTCTTTTTCAGGGTTCTACTATAACCTTATAATTTTTTAACTTTTCTTAATATTTCATTTGTACTGTTTGAATTTTGTGCTTTTCAGTTACAGCATTATTTACAGCAACATGCTCACTTCATAAAACATTATTTGGTTCTCAGACTTAAAATACAGACTATATTATGCATTTTTCTTACTCCAGTCATCTGTGAGACATTTCAATATATTTAAAATTATACTGTTTTCTGACAACAAAGTTATTGCTCCCTGAGTAGTTTTTCTAGGTTCTTCCAGTAAGCTCTCTCAGTTTATCTCTGTGGGTGTTTATGTATTCTGTAAACTCAAAAGCAACATAACTTTCAAATTAACAACATCAGAACCAATTCCCACTAAGTTATTTAAAGTTAAGGTATGCTTTCAGAAAGCTCAGTGCTATTTTGTGATGGGTTGTTGAGTAAGAGATAACAGTTTTTGCATACCACTGACTTAGTTTTGGGTGGTTTTATAGTTATGTATGACCTTTGAACACATTCTGTTTAACATTGCTAGCTGGTTCTCCATAAGCTGAATAATAAAGCCTCGACTTCTCTCTACATGTGGGAAAATGTATCTCTGTTGGTCTCTGTTTGGAATTGCTTTCATATGCTAACTTTCCATGAAAATTCTTTCTTAGCCTATTAATGTCACCACTGACTCTATGACCTGCATGATAGAGTGCGAGTGAAAATAGCATTAGAGTTCTTTAGAGCTAAAGCATCAAGAGCTAACAGGGCCCTTGCCAATTTCCCACTACCAGAGTATCACTAGTGTGGTTAATGCTCCTACATTATATGGGAACTAAAGATAAAAGGGACAAAACTATGGCAAATATGCTCACAATAAGTGAAACTACTGACCCCTTAAACTTTGTCAGAAGAAGCTAGGATGATTTAGTATTATTTATTTTTCTAAAGTAAGCTCAATGATTCTGAGAGAAATATTTGACTCATCAGTCTGAATACAACTATTTCATAATATCTCTAACTATTACAATACATCCTCCTGGTTACCTCAGTACCTATTATGCAAGGTATGTTATTCTCAGTTCTACAATGATGAAAACCATTTTCCAAAGCTATGTTGACCTTTCTCTATTCTTCTTAATTAAACTTGAAACACTTCTTTCATTTGATGTTTGCTTACTTAGATTCCTCATGTTTATCTGTCTCTACAACATTGTACTGTTTTGTTTCCTTGAATGTTTCTTAAACACAATTCTTTCTGAAACATTGGGTGTATCAATTCCAAACATGATTCCATTCTTCTGTGAGACCTCACCTGAACCATTACAGGTCCTATATACTTTTAAAGTTCCTGAACAAAATAAAAATTCCCATTATATATGTCCTACAATGAATCAATATAACTAACATAAGTGTATTTTCGAATTGGCAACTGATTATCATTTTAATTTGTCTCTTTGGTGTCCACTGAAGGATTTATTTTTCAAATAACATATCATTACTTACTACCATTTGACCTTTTCAACAAATTTATATGAGATTATTTTGGAAAAATTTTGACAAAAATTTCTTTTTGTTTCCATGAAAGTTCTATTGTTCACATTTTTTTAAAAAATTGAAAAGTATTTTACCATAATATATTTTGGAGAAAACAGTGTATTTATAGATAAGATTTTTTATTCATTAAACTTAGAAGGAGCTGGGCAGTGGTGGCGCATGCCTTTAATCCCAGCACTCGGGAGGCAGAGGCAGGCGGATTTCTGAATTCGAGGCCAGCCTGGTCTACAGAGTGAGTTCCGGGATAGCCAAGGATACACAGAGAAGCCCTGTCTTGAAAAACCAAAAAAAAAAAAAAAAAAAAAAAAACCCAAAAAAAAACAAACAAAAATTAAATATATGAATTGTTTTCTTTTGCTGAATTATTTATAACTAGAAAATTAAATATGGAGATCTACAGAAGAGGACATGTTCAAAGAACCCTGTGGATAGCTGAAATTCAACATAATAAAAGTCATATATGATGGATAATTGTTATTAATTTTATTGAATTTGGTATTACTATCCAAAAACTTTGGGTTATATATTGTTATGAATGACATACATGTGTGGGAGGTAATGTGGATGTGTGTATGTTCTTTTGCACTGTGATGCACACATAGAGCTCAGATGACAGATACCTGAAATACAACATAATAAGCCATATACGATCATGATTTATTATTATTGTTATTGGACTTGAATTTGTCAAGGAAAAATAGGTGTTTGCTCATTATTATAAATATCATGTGTGGGGTGGAATTGTCTTAGAATCTCTATTCCTGCACAAAGCATCATGACCAAGAAGAAAGTTGTGGAGGAAAGGGTTTATCCAACTTACCTTTATACATTACTGTTCATCACCAAAAGAAGTAAGGACAGGAACTCACACAGGGTAGGAATTTGGAGGCAGGAGTGGATGGAGAAGCCATAGAGGAATATTGCTTATTAGTTTTCTTCCCCTGGCTTGTTATGCTTGCTTTTCTATAGAACTCAAGGCTACTGGCCCAGGGATGGCACCATCCAAGATGGGCTGGACCCTCCCCCCTTGATCACTAATTGAGAAAATGCCTTACAGTTGGATCTCATGGAGGAATTTCCTTTCTCTGTGATAACTCCAGCTTGTGTCAAGTTGACACCCAAAACCATCCAATACAGGGATGAATGTGTGTTCTCACACACTAAGAAACACTCAGAGCTCAGATAACAGTTAATGGGAGTCAATTTTCCCATTCTAGCATACTGTTCCCAGGGCTAAAACTCAGGTTGTAGGCAGCAAGAGGCTTCTCACTGAGCTACTTCACAGCCTCCAAAGGGTTATGTCTTTGAGATATAACTGCAAATAGATAAGGGCGACAACATCACACAATCTGGCCATCTGAGCTGAATAAGAATGGGTAAATAATGAACAGACAAGGAGAATCTTGATGAATAGCTGCATCATCTCTCCATCTCAATATGGATCAAATGTCATGAATGTTGCCACAACTTCCCACTTTATAGGCACTACCTCCTCAAACTATAACCAAAAAACAAACCTTCTTTTCATAGTAAGTTTAAGAAAATATTCTCTTACAAAAGAAGAAAAATACATTCTGTATATAGTAATAATTTTGTTTTAGACATACACAGCCATGATAAGTATCAATTTGAGAAATAGCCAATTATCAGTACATGATCAAAAGAATGATTTAGATCCATCTTTTTATTTTCTTTGAATCTTTAGTTTCTGTTTTTAATTTATTATATGTTGCCCCAATTCTCACAATAATATAGCTGTGATTCCTTATTTAACAGAAGATATAATAAGCCTGGATACCCCAAAAGTTTCTAAATGATATGATTTCTCACAGAGTTTAATGAGTTATCAATGACTTGTTGCTGGCCAAAGATTCATCTCCATCCAACATCTAATGGGGTTTAAACATATTCTAGAAATTTTTGTTATATATCAGAATAAGTAACATGAACTAGGATACTGAAACTCATATACTTATATCATTCTTACTTATGCTGAATCTGGACATTATAATAAGTATTTTATAAGTGTTATAACTTAGTGGATTACTTATCTAAGTAATACTTTGGAAATCTTGGTATACTTTATCAAATATGTCAAGCACCTCACTGGGTTTATTTAGATGATTATCATAGTAGAACTATTACTAATCATTCTAGGAATTATTTACCCATAATGATATATTTCCTTTATTAATTGCATGTGCACAAGGGTCTATGAAATATGGAAAGCATAAACAACCGTATCTACCTTAAATCCTCAATATACTCAAGGATTTAACATGTCAGGCAGTGTTTCCATTGTTCTTGTTTTCTGACCATTAAGGGTCCCTAGCTTAAATAATAAGAGTATGCCTTTTTGAACATTGACGTTTTCCCTAAGATTGTTTACATCAGAGTCATAGTAAAAGCATTATAACCTAGCCTCACTAAGAACTTTATTTTTCCAAATGTTTTCTAAGGGTGGTAGTCATTATTGACAATCTACATCTCTAAGTTCTTCTCTAGGTTGGTGATAGAATCATTAATCTGCTCCAGCAGCAATGCCTGGAAAAGATCAAACATTAATACTGTGAATACCAGAGATTCTGCCCAGTGAGTGACTGGAAGCCGCCTTAAAGTTTTCATATAATTCTTAGATTAAGAGGGACATGAGGGCAGCAAGCAGATCAGAAGTTTCCATAAGAGCATGAAGTCCTCGGGGCCTTGACACACCAATTCCCTCCCATGTGGCTGTGGTAATCTGTGGGCTGCAATTAGTAACTTCTAAATCCATTTGTAGTTTCTCCTGCATGGCCCTCAGCAGTATAACATAAGCTTGAAATACAGGGATTATAATTATGGAGAATGATATGGGTACATTTTTTTCCAGTACTATTTAAACAAAAAAGCATATGCAGAATAAAGTTACAAGTCAGAAAAGAATTTAAATAGCACAATTTTTCAAAATTCTTGAATGTGTTATAAGCCTTGAAAATCATACTGAGTGGATATTTCAACATTTGCTTTGTCTCCATTGTGATGCCTCATTTATCATGGCAATGCTTCAGGAGTAGAAAGAAATTCTGAGATTTCACCACAAAGGATTAACAAAAGGAACCCTTTTAAGACATTTTTCCTAAGCTATCAGGAGTGCTTAAAATATATTGAAGAAAATTGCTGTAAAGGCAAATTCTGGCCATGTAATAGGGCAAGATTTATTAGTAAGTAAGTATTACTTACACAGAGAGAAACATGTTGCTTCTTTTGACATTTATACTGAATAATAACACATATCTTTTGTGGCAGTTATTATGGGATACAACTTTGATTACTTTGTCTTGAGAACTCTGATTACTTATTGCTAACTGGAAATACCATTCCTGTCAATCTCCCCAGCTTTTTATCACTGATCTACTCCATTGTATCATACAATATTAAACTGTAGCTATTGTCATAGAGAAAATTTCATATATTTCTTCTAAGAATATAAATGCCCAAAAGGTTAAGGCAAATTTTTGAATACTTAAGAAGAAACAATAATCATTGTGTCATTAGAAAACTATATTGGATTAACAAAACATTGGTAGATACCATAAAATAAGTAAAATATTCATGAATGTATCTACAAAAGAAAATTTCAAAGTACATAATTGAAAATAGAATAACTTACAAAATAGCCTTTAAACTATATTTTTGTTTGTGGCTGTAGATGTACATATGGACACATGAACCTTTCATAATCATATTTTCCTGCATTTATTAGTCCAGGAATATCTAAAACATTGCATTCTTGTGAAAATGTTGATATTTTTAATATGTCTCTCACACACACACATATATATATATATATATATATATATATATATATATATATATAGCCTGAGAAAAATATTAAGTGATTCACTTAGAATAGTACTTAGACTACTTATAATACTACCTAAAATTAGGAAAGTAATATGTACTGTTCTCCATAAAGAACATTGATGTAGCTATTTTTGATAAATATGGTGGAGATTCTACAAAGAATGGAAAACAGAGTTACAATATGTGGAATAGTTATTCAATTTGTTGTACTTAATCTAAAATGAGTGACATGTTAGTCAAGGTTGAGTCTGAAGTTCTGTTATCAATATTAACACAATTCAGGAATAACAAGTTATTAAACCAAATTTTCATCATTAGAATAATGTATGAAGAGAGTATATAATATATACACACATATACCTTTATATATACACACATACATATGTATACACATGTGTGTGTGTGTTACAATATACATAATTCATAATAATATGGTTGGGTGTAAGTATCTGCATCTGACTCTTTCAGTTGCTTTTTGGGCCTCTCATGTGTCACTGTGCTAGGCTCACATCTGTAAGCACACCATCGCATCAATAATATTGTCAAGGTTTGGAGCCTCCCCTTGAGCAGGATCCCAGTTTGGGCTGGTCACTGGACCTCCTTTCCCTCAGTCTCTTCACTGTTTTTGTCCCTGCATTTCTTTCAGATGGGAACAATTCTGGGTCAGTTTTTGACTATGGGATAGAAACGCCATCCCTACAGTTGATGCCCTGTCTTTCTTCTGAAGGTGGACTCTACAAGTTTCCTCTCCCCACTGTAGGACATTTCACTTAAGGTCCCACCCTGTGAGTCTTGAGTGTCTGTCACCTTCTAGGTTTCTGCTCTATTATACACAGCCCCCCAACTCATACTCACTAGATTGACTATTTCCATTAATTTTTCTGGCTCTCAGGGCTTCACTCCTGTTTCCTCCAATAGCTGATCATGTTCCCCTTTCCTCCTATCCCCTCTTACACCCAGGTCTCTCCCTCCATCTGTCCCTCATGATTAAGTTTTTCTTTTTCTCAAGTGGAATTGAGGTATCCTCACTTGGGCCCTTAGGCTTGTTAACCTTCTTGAGTTCTGTGGATTGTATCTTGGGTGTTGTTTTTGGCTAATATCCACTCATTAGTGACTACAAAGAATGCATGTCCTTTTGGGTCTGAGTTACGTCACTCAGGATATTTTCTAGTTCCATCCATTTGTCTGCAAAACTCATGATGTCCTTGTTCTTAATAGCTGAGTAGTATTCAATTGTGTAAATGAACCACATTTTCTCTATCCATTCTTCCATTGTGGAATTTCTGGGACAGGTGGATCAATGCAATAGAACTAAAGACCAAGAAATAAAACCACACACTTATGAAAATTTGATCTTTGATGAAGAAGCCAAAAATATACAATGGACAAATAAAAAACTTCAATAAATGGTGCTAGTCTAACTGGCTGTCTGTATGTAGAAAAATTAAAATAGATCAATATTGTCACTTTGCCAAAAGCTCAAGTCCAAGTGGATCAAGAATCTCAACAGAAAACCAGATATACTGAATCTAATTGATGAGAAAGTGGGAAAGAACCTCAAACTCATTGGCATGGGGCAGAATTTCCTAATTAGAACTTCAGTTGCTCAGGCTCTAAGATCAACAACTGATAAATGGGACCTCATGAAATAGAAACATTTTCTATAAGGCAAAGGACTCAGTCAGTAGGACAAATTTGCAACCTACAGATTGCGAGAAAAATCTTCACCAACCTCACATCCTATTGAGGGCTAATATTCAAAATATATAAATAAACCAAGAAGCTAATGTCCAAGAAAACCAAACAACCCAGGGTATAGTGTATAGAACTAAAAAGAGAGTTTACAACAGAGGAATTTCAAATTATGAGAAGCACTGACAGAAATGTTCAAAGTCCTTAGTCATCAGGGAAATGTACATCAAAATGACTGTGAAATTCTACCTTTCCAATCAGAATGGCCAAGATCAAAAACTCAGGTGACAGCACATTTGGGCTAGGATGTGAAGAAAGAGCAACACTTCTCCATTGCTGGTGGGCTTGCAAGCTGGTACAACCACTCTGGAAATAAAGTTGGAGGTTCCTCAGAAAATAGGAAATAGATCTACCTGAAGACACAGCAATACCACTCTTGGACATAAACCGAAAAGACATCCCACCATGCCACAGAAGCACATGCTCCATTATATTCATAGATGCCTGATATGTGATAGACAGAAGCTGGAAAAAACCCACATGTGATTATTATAAGATTCTTTTTTTATTAATCATTTTATTTGTTTACATTTGAAATGTTATCCCCCTTTCCTGTCTCCCCTCCATGAGACTGCTTTTAATAATAACAAAATAGTTACCTCTTTCTTTATAACTGCTAATTGCTGCCTGCCAGTAACAGAAACTGAGAAAACTTCTTTGACTGTTTATACTTTGTTAACCTATAACAAGTCTTTGGTTATGAATGTTCTTGGGATTTTTAGAATCATTTGTTTTCTTTACCTGTACTACGTAATGTTATTATTTTAAAGCTATTGTAAAGCACCCTGTTTTTTGGGGGGGAGGGTGGGATCATTTACTAGAAGACAAATAAAATGTAATTACATTGCAATTGAACATTGCTTGAAAGATTTCACTGGAATATATAAGCTATGGAAGAAAGAATAAAGTATTATGAGGTGTGGTGTAGCAGGAACATTGTTTTTTCTGCCCATCAACTGTGTGTAGATGTATAAAGTTTGTGTGAATGGGTATTGGAACATTGTTTCTTCCATCTACCAATTGTGTGTATGTATGTATGTATGTATGTATGTATGTATGTATATATGTATGTATGTATGTATGTGTATAATACATAGAGCCTGCTTGTTGGAGTTTTCTTCGAACCATTCTATGTGTGTATGTATGTATGATCTATATATGTGTGTATGAAGTTATTGAACTCTGCCTTTTGTTTCATCCATTCAGTGTGTGTGTGTGTGTGTGTGTGTCTTTACATATGAATTTTCTCTCTTCTCTCCTCTTTCTCACTGGTCCTGAGGAGTTAAAAATGTTTGTAAGTTTTTCTGCTGACCACTGATAGTGCCAGCCCCAGTAAATTAAGTTTGGTTACCTCAAAAAAAAAAAAGTCTGCTGAGAAGCTTCACTAATCACTGTTTACCTTTGGCAGCAGACCCTGTAGGTATCTAGATCCACTCAGGTCAGGTGCTCTAACCACTGACCTCCAACATTTGCCTACCTTGGCTTGACCAGCACATGAATACCAAAGCCAGACTCATTGGCATTATACTACATGTATATGTAAATTCTGGGCAGAGACTTAAGTAAATTATACATGCTCATTAAAACTTATGAATGACATCACTTGCCTTGTTCCACTTTATTTATCTATAAGTATTCTCATTTCGAATTAAAATGTGAAAAAAATCAATTGAGATTTCAAATTATTTGAAGCATGATAAACATGTTTCTTCATACTTTATTTACATTTCAAATGTCTCCCCCCTTTCCAGATCTCCCCTTTGGAACCTCCCTATTCCCTCCCCTATCCCCCTGACACTATGGGGCTATTCCCCCACCCACCTATCCACTCTCATCTTCCCTCCTTGGCATTCTCCTATACTGGGGTATCTAACACCCTCAGGCTCAAGGGCCTCTGCTCCCCTTGGTGTCTAACAAAATCCTCCTCTGCTGCATATGTGGCCAGTACCATGGGTCCCTCCATGTGTATTCTTTGGTTGGTGATTCAGTCTCCAGGAGTATCACGGGGTCAGGCCAGTTGCCACTGTTGCTTCCTCCCTGGGGCTGAAAACTCTCTCAGCTTCTTCAGTTGCTTTCCAAGTCCTCCATCTGGGACCTCACACTCAGCCCAATGGTTGCTGCAAAATGACTCTTGGGTATTTTGCACATTCGAACTAATAACCACTTATCAGTGAGTACATACCATGTTTGTTCTTTTGTGACTTCTTAACTCACTCAGGATGATATTTTCAAGTTCCATCCATTTGTCTGTGAATTTCATGAAGTCCTTCTTTTTAATAGCTGAGTAGTATTCCATTGTATAAATGTACCACATTTTCTGTATCCATTCCTTTGTTGAGGGACATCTGGGTTGTTTCCAGTTTCTGACTATTATAAATATGGCTGCTATGAACATAGTGGAACATATGTCTTTATTACATGTTGGAGCATCTTCTGGGTATATGCCCAGGAGTGGAATAGCTGGGTCCTCAGGTTGTATTGTCTTCATTTTTTCTGAGCATCTGCCAAAATGATTTCCAGAGAGGTTGTATCAGCTTGCATCCCACCAGCAATGGAGGAGTGTTCCTCTGTCTCCACATCCTCGCCAACATCTGCTGTCACCTGAGTTTTTGAACTTAGCCATTCTGACTGGTGTGAGGTGGAATCTCAGGGTTCTTTTGATTTGCATCTCCCTGATGACTAAGGATGTTGAGCATTTCTTTAGGTGCTTCTTGGCCATTCAAGTTTCCTCAGTTGAGAATTCTCTGTTTAGCTCTGTTCCCCATTTTATGAAAGGGTTATTTGGATCTCTGGAGTCTAGCTTCTTGAGTTCTTCGAATACATTGAATATTAGTCCTCTATCGGACGTAGGATTGGGTAAGATCTTTACTCAATCTATAGGTTGCCATTTTGTCCTATTTACAGTGTCCTTTGCCTTACAGAAACTTTGTAATTTTATGAGGTCCCATTTGTTGCTTCTTGATCTTAGAGTACAAGTAACTGGTGTTCTTCTCAGGAACTTTTCCCCTGTGCCCATGTGTTCATGACGTTCACCCACTTCTCTTCTATTAGATTCAGTGTATCTGGTTTTATGTGGAGGTTCTTGATCCACTTGGACTTGTGCTTTGTACAGGGAGATAGAAATGGATCAATTCGCAATCTTCTACATGTAGACTGCCAGTTGAACCAGCACCATTTGTTGAAGATGCTGTCTTTTTTTCCACTAGGTGGTTTTAGCTCCTTTGTCAAAGATCAAGTGACCATAAGTGTGTGGGTTCATTTCTGGGTCTTCAATTTTATTCCATTGATCTACTTGCCTGTCGCTGTACCAATACCATGCAGTTTTTATCACTACTGCTCTGTAGTACAGCTTGAAGTCAGGGAGGCTGATTTCCCCCAGAATTCCTTTTATTGTTGAGAATAGTTTTTGCCATCCTGGTTTTTTTTGTTAATCCATATGAATTTGAGAATTGCTCTTTCTAAGTCTATGAAGAATTGAGTTGGGATTTTGATAGGGATTGCAATGAATCTGTAGATTGCTTTCGGAAGGATGGCCATTTTAACTATATTAATCCTGCCAATCCATGAGCATGGAAGATCTTTCCATCTTCTGAGGTCTTCTTCGATTCCTTTCTTCAGAAACTTGAAATTCTTGTCATACAAATTTTTCACTTGTTTGGTTAGAGTCACACCAAGGTATTTTATATTGTTTGTGACAATTGTGAAAGGTGTCATTTCTATAAATTTTTTCTCAGCCTGTTTATCTTTCAAGTATAGGAGTACTACTGATTTGCTTGAGTTAATTTTGTATCTGGCCACTTTGCTGAATGTGTTTATCAGCTGTAGCAGATCTCTGGTGGAGTTTTTCATGTCACTTAAGTATACCATCATATCATCTGCAAATAGTGATATTTTGATTTCTTCCTTTCGAATTTGTATCCTTTTGACCTCCTTTGTTGTCTAATTGCTCTAGCTTGAATTTCAAGTACTATATTTAATAGATAAGGAGAGAAAGGTCAGCCCTGACTAGTCCCTGATTTTAGTGGGATTGCTTCAAGTTTCTCTCCATTTAGTTTGATGTTGGCCACTAGTTTACTGAATATTGCTTTTACTATGTTTAGGCATGCTCCTTGAATTCCTGATCTTTCCAAAGCTTTTATCGTGAAGGGATGTTGAACTTTGTCAAATGTTTTTTCAGCATCTAATGAAACTACCATGTGGTTTATTTATTTGAGTTTGTTTATATAGTGGATTACATTGATGGATTTCCGGGTATTGAACCATCCCTTCATCCATGGGATGAAGCCTACTTGATAATGGTTAATGACCCTTTTGATATGTTGTTGGATTTGGTTTGCAAGAATTTTATTGAGTATTTTTGCATCGATATTCATAAGGGAAATTGGTCTGAAGTTTTCTTTTATTGTTGGGTCTTAGTGGGGTTTTTGGTGTCAGTGTAACTGTTGGCCTCATAGAATGAATTGGGTGGTGTTTCTTCTGTTTCTATTTTGTGGAATAGATTGAAGAGTATTGTTATTAGTTCTTCTTTGAAGGTCTGATAGAATTCTGCACTGAACCCATCTGGTCCTAAACCTTTTTTGGTTGGGAGACTTTTAATGACTGCTCCTATTTCTTTAGGGGTTTTGGGACAGTTTAGATGGTTTATCTGACCCTGATTGATCTTTGGTAGTTGGTATCTGTCTACAAACTTGTCCGTTTCCTCCAAATTTTTTCCAATTTTGTTGTGTATAGGCTTTTGTAGTAGGATCATATATATTTTTTTAATTTCCTCAGAATCTGTTGTTACATATCCCTTTCATTTCTAATTTTGTTAATTTGCATACTGTCTCTGTGCCCTCTGGTTAGTCTGGCTAAGGGTTTATCTATCTGCTTGATTTTCTCAAAGAACCAGCTCCTGGTTTTGTTGATTCTTTGTATAGTTCTTTTAGTTTTTACTTGGTGGATTTCAGCCCTTAATTTGATTATTTCCTGCCTTCTACTCCTCTTGGGTTTATTAGTTTCTTTTTGTTCTAGATCTTTCAGATGTGCTGTTAAACTGTTAGTGTATGCTCTCTCCAGTTTCTTTTTGGAGACATTCAGAGATATGAGTTTTCCTCTTAGAGCATTGTTCAGCTTCCATGTGTATGTGGGCTTTCTATTGTTGTTGTTTCCATTGAAGACCAGCCTTATTCCATAGTGATCTTATATGAGGTATGGGATTATTTCAATCTTCTTATATCTGTTGAGGTTTATTTTGTGACCAATTATATGATCAATTTTGGAGAAGGTACCATGAAGTGCTGAGAAGAAGGTATATTCTTTTGATGTAGGATAAAATGTTCTATAGATATCTGTCAAATCCATTTGGTTCATAACATATGTTAGTTTCACTGTGTCTCTGTTAAGTTTATGTTTCCAAGATCTGTCCATTGATGTTAGTGGGGTGTTGAAATCTCCCACTATTATTGTGTGAGGTGCAATGTGTGATTTGAGCTTTAGTAAAGTTTCTTTTTTGAATGTGGGAGCTCTTGCATTTGGGCCATAGATGTTCAGCATTGAGAGTTCTTCTTGGTAGATTTTTTCTTTGATGAGTATGAAGTGTCCTTCCTTATCTTTTTTGATGACTTGGTTGAAAGTTGATTTTATCTGATGTTAGAATGGTTACTCCAGCCTGTTTCTTGGGGCCGTTTGCATGGAAAATTGTTTTCCAGCCTATTACTCTGACGTAGTGTTTTTCTTTAATATTGAGGTGCGTTTCCTGGATGCAGCAAATTGATGGGTCCTGTTTATGGATCCAGTCTGTCAGCCTATGTCTTTTTACTGGGAAATTGAGACCATTGATGTTACGAGATATTAAAGAATAGTGATTATTATTTCCTGTTATTTTTGATGTTGTTTATATTGTTTGTGTGGCTATCCTCTTTTGAGCTTGTTGAAAGATTACTTTCTTTCTTTTTCTTGAGTGTAGTTTCCCTCTTTGCATTGGTGTTTCCCATGTATTATTCTTTGTAGGGCTGGGTTTGTGGAAACATACTGTGCAAATTTGGATTTATCGTAGAATATTTTGATTTCACCATCTGTGTTTATTGAGAGTTTTGCTGGGTATAGCAGCCTGGGCTGGCATTTGTGTTCTTTTAGAGTCTGTATCTGCCCAGGATCTTCTAGCTTTCATAGTCTCTGGTGAGAAGTCTGGTGTAATTCTGATAGGTCTGGCTTTATACGTTACTTGCCTGTTTTCCCTTACTGCTTTTAATATTCTTTCTTTGTTTTGTGTATTTGGTGTTTTGACTATAATGTGCCGGGAAGAATTTCTTTTCTGGTCCAGTCTATTTGGCATTCTGTAGGCTTTTTGTATATTTATGTTCATCTCTTTCTTTAGGTTTGGGATATTTTTCTTCTATAATTTTGTTGAAGATATTTACTGATCCTTTAAGATGGGAATCTTCACTCGCTGCTATACCTATTATCCTCAGGTTCTGTCTTCTCATTGTATCCTGGATATTCTTGATGTTTTGGGTTAGGAGCTTTTTGCATTTTGTGTTTTCTTTTACTGTTGTGTTCATGTTTCCTATGTTATCTTCAGCACCTGAGATTCTCTCTTCCATTTCTTGTATTATGTTGGTGATGCTTGCATCTATGACTCCTGATTTCTTCCCTATGTTCTTTAACTCCAGGGTTGTCTCCCTTTGTGATTTCTTTATTGTTTCTATATCTGTTTTTAATTTCTGGATATTTTTGTTTGTTTCTTTGATTGTGTTTTCATGTAGTTCTGCCCAGTTGATTGTGTTTTCCTGTAATTTTTAAGGGATTTTTGTGTGTCCTCTTTAAGGGCTTCCAGTTGTTTACCTGTGTTCTCTTGTATTTCTTTAAGGGAGTTATTTATTTCCTTCCTAAAATCTTCTATCATTCTCTTGAGATGTGATTTTAAGTCTGAGTCTTCCTTTCTCGTATGTTGGAGTATCCAGGGCTTGCTGTGGTGGGATAGCTGGGTTCTGATGATACCAGGTAGTCTTGGTTTCTGTTCCTTTTGTTCTTGCCCTTGCCGTTCGCCATCTGGTTATCTCTGGTGTTAGCTGGTCTTACTCTTTCTGACTGTGTCTTTTCTTTCCTACAAGCCTAGGTGTCAATACTCCTTTGAGACAAGTTCTCTGAGAGGAATTTGGGTTTGGAGAGTTGTGGTGCAAGATCAGCTCTGGGGTGCAGACAAAACCAAGAAGGATCTATTCCCCAGCTGACCCTTGTTTCCTGTGTCCTCATGGCTCTGCTAGATCGCTGTTGGTCCATTGAATTTGAAAAAAAAGTGGTGGTTTTGCCTGTGCTTAAAGTTGTTTTGGCACTCATGGTATATCAGCTCCCTTCTGTCAGTATTTGAGTATGGAGCCCTGTGTTACAAGATCTGCTCTCCAGGCACCGAAGGAAACCAGATCCCTGTTCCTCAGTCCCTGTGACCTGGGTATTCCAGGTGGGTCCCTCTGTGCAGTCAGTCTCGTGCCCACTCTTGGGAAGGTAGCTTTCTTCCAGCGCTGTTTGGCTATGGAACCCTCGTGGCCCAGGCAGAGAACTCCTGCCACCCATGGAAACTGGAAGGCTCTTTTCTCCTGGCTTTTCCTCAGTCCCTGTGTCTGGAGCCCAACTCTTGCTGGCTTTTCTAGACTCATGGCTTTCTCCCAGTGCTGTTTGGCTGTGGAGCCCTGGTGGCCCAGGCAGAGGACTCCCACCACAGATGGAAACTGGAAAGCTCTTACCTCCCAGCTGTTCCTTAGTCCCTGTGTCTGGAGCCCTCCTCTTGCTGGCTTTTCCACACATGTGGAACATCTTCATTTTAAATAATAAGAAATATTAGTTTTGAACTGCTTATTACAATGAAGTGATTATTTTACTATTATAATGTTTTAAAACAGAAAAAGACCATTAATTCATCTCTCCATTAATACCTGTGTGCACTCTCATAATGTTTATCATGTGTTTGTATTTTTACATTAAATTGTTTTTATTTTATAATTATATCTTAATTTTTCTTATTAGCATACCTCAAGTTATAGTTATTTTATCCAGATGACTTGCATTTCCATTGCTGAGGTAAAGATGAAGGGCATTCAAATGCATTTTAAGAAGATACATAGTTATATATAATTTATTACTTACACAAAATGATATATGTATGGTTGCTAAGACTATTGAGTCCAACATTAATTTCTAAATAAACATTCTATATTTATATAAGGTCAGTGTGATGAATACAATATATTTTGCTTTAAAGTTGTTTTGTGTGATACTGGTCCTTGGGACACTTGAACAAATTTCTTCTTACTCTGGATAGGAAACGAATAACCAAAAATTGTAAAGAAGTCACTTTATTCCAACTTGGTGAACCACTGAGTTTCATGTTTGCCACTTACAACAATATGAGTGAAGGGGTTACTCACAGGAGTAGAAATGACTCAAATACAGAAACATCAACAGAAGTGCAGCCCGGCATAGGTGAGGTCTCATGAAAGACAGATACCTGGAGCTCACGTATGACTCCTAGGATATTTGACATGTAGGAGGCTTTCTTTCCCATTGGTTTGAGGCTCTTCCAGGTGGTTATGCTGGACTCTTTCTTCCAAAATGTTTACCTGGTGTATCCTTTCCAAATAACTACAATGATCTGAATTTCCTCACAGAAGGATCTCTCTGAGTATGTCTTCAACAGTAATTATTGCTTGTATCAGGGTAAGGAAGAAGGTATTTAATGTATCTCATAAGTTGAAGGACTTCCTGAAACTTCCACTTTCCTTTCTGAGTTATAAAAGGCTTCCCTTCAGAATATCCAAAGTCCCTTTTTGATATAATATTTAATATAATTTAATATAATTAAAGATAAATGTTTAGATATAAGTTAGTATAGATTTTAAGAACTTTCTGATGTTTATGGTATGTAAAATGTTTTAACTATTAAGTAATAATCTATTGATTTCATCAGAGAATCAAAATGTAATTTCATGTGGCTAATAGAACTAAACAACAGATAAAATACTGTTTCAGAAATTTAAATTCAGTTATTTTCAGGCTAATGTCTATTTGCTCCGTAATGTGCCATATCCTCTTCCACTGATATCAATTCAATCTAAGTTAATAAGCAAATATATTTAATATAATTGAATAGAACTTGTATTATAAAAACAAGCCTTTATTTTATATATATATATATATATATACATATATATATGTAAAATATTTTTATCATAACTTTGCCATTAATAATTTCTATTAGGTTTATTATTGGGGTAGATTGTTGTTGCTGTTGTTGTTGTTGAGAACTTTGTATATAAGTACTATATGTGCACTGTCTCCACATCTTCTTTTCTTTCTGCCAACTGTTCCCATGTCCATTTTTACTTCCTCAAATCACTTACCTCTTTTTTTTAAAATTTTACACATGTGCATATTCATTTGCATGCACACATACATAGATGCACCACATAAATACATAATATATTGTTCAGAGTCCATTTCATGTTGTTTATGTGTATATGTTTCTTGTGCTGACTACATGGGATTGACTAACTTACCAATGTAATCATTGCTCAAAATGGCTGACTGTCCCTCTCTCAGAAATAATTAATTACCTGTAGTTCATCTAAGTGTGAGGCTTAGTAAGTATTTCTACTGTTCATGCTTCATATTAATGGCAGCATTCAAATTCAGGGCTTGTTTTGGCAAACCTTTTGTTGTGATTTCATGGATTTAGCTTCCTGTTATACATAGAAAAGATCTTTCAGCATATATTCTGTTCCTTGGGAAGTTATAACGCTTTCACTTCTTCAACTATGTTCCTCAAGCCAACTTGAATGTGTTGTGTTGTAGATATAGCAATTGGAGCTAAATAATCTATAGTCAAGTTAATTCATAAATTTTGACTACTTGTGGATATCTGTAATGTTTTCTATATGATTCAAAGGAAGGTTCTTTGTTGAAAAATGAAAAATATTTATCTGAGAATATAAGGATAGCTGTTAGAATATACTTAGAGATTGTAATATTTTATTTGTTTTACAACTGAGTGCTTGTATAATCTTAATAAAAACAACCATGGATCAGTATGATCAGACTTCTTCAAAACAGAGACTGATATCAAGGTATAAGACCTTATGTGTTAAATTGAAGTTGCAAGAAATGTTTTCATATTGGGGAAGTGGAAAGCAATAGTTATAGAGGAAGGAAGACAAAATAGGATACATTGCTAAACCCACATTCACTGTCAGAAACTGGGCCTTAATCTCATGGAATTCTGTCACATTCTATGAAATTCCATGGAGATATGAAAAACAATTAGGGTTTCTTGCAAGCTTACTTACATATAATATTAATAAGCTATACTCACTACAATGAGGAACAATAACCTAAAAGATAATAAATGTGTATTACTCAGAAACTATCTTTTGAGAGTTCTGTCCTAAGATCTGCCTCATTGGTTTGGCCTCTGGTATACATAATTGAGGTTGGTACATTATGGCAATGGTTTATGACACAGTCACTGATCACAGCTCACATCAATTTATAGCTGGATGTAAAGATCAGTTTTCCACTATTTTCATGACCCACTTTCATGGTCAAGAATACCTCCAAATCCTCTCATATTGAGGTCTAAACCTTATTTGTGGGCTCTTAAAAGATACTCAATATCCAAATAATACATGCTTGTTTAATGAAAAAGGGAAGAGAATGAGTATAGGGAGAGAGTGGGGGATTTAATCCAAAAGCTTTTTTTGTTTTTTTTTCCTGTGTGAGCTATCGATAAAAAGTTATCAAATATTCTAGACAGACTATAGAGAAACACATAAAGAAAGGGAAGTGAGTCAAAAGGATATCATTGGAGCACAGGGATTCTATACTACAGATGTTATAGTGTGTTTAATATGCAGATATGCAGGAAAACAACATTCATTGGCATCTAAATGAGGAAGTATCTGAAAATGGAATGCATTAATACTGAGAATTAAGGCAACCTAAAACTTATTTTACATGAGAGGTCATAAGAGACTTTGATATTCTAATTCTCATATAATCGATGTTTCTGAAATACTATATATAAATCTTTATCAACAAGAAAGGCAGCAACAGTGGCAACTGGCCTGACCTTCTGATACTCCTGGACACTGATCTACCAACCAAAGAATACACATGGAGTGACCCATGGTGCTGGCCACATATGTGGCAGAGGAGGGTCTTGTTAGACGTCAGGGGGAGGAGAGGCCCTTGGGTCTGAGGGTATTAGGTCCCCCAGTATAGGAGAATGCCATGGAGGGAAGACGAGAGTGGGTGGGTGGGTAGATGGGGGAATACCCCCATAGAGTTAGGGAAGAGGGGAGGGAATAGGGATGTTCCAAAGGGGAGATCTGGAAAGGGAAAAACATTTGAAATATAAATAAAGTAGAATAAAATAAAATAAAATAAAATTTTAACTCCAATGGGAAAAAAAATCCAGAAATAAAGTCTTTATGATCCAATAAAAAAAAAAAGACAGTGTATATGCTTAAAGCTTTTACTATGAATATATGTTTTTTTCACAACACTGCCAAGTTATTCTTAGATAATTTAGGTGACATTTGACAGTGTGGTATGCTTGATTCTCTTCACTTTCTTTTTAATAATTATTATTATTCTTTAATCTTCTTTTGCAGTCCAGTCTTTTTGCCCCTCCCAGTCTGCCCTTTGACTGTTCTTAATCCTATACCTCCTCCCCTTGTCTCCAAGAGGATGTCCCCACCCTACCAGGCCTCAAACCTGTTGAGGGTTAGGTGCATCTTCTCTGAGTCCAGACCTAGCAGTGCTCCACTGTATATGTACTGTGGTGCTCATATCAGCTGGTGTATATTTGTGCATATACATACATGTAGGATCACTAATGTGTATCATGCTAAATATATCACACATATAGAAAGAGGGAGAGGCAGAGAGAGAAGAGAGAGTGAAAGCTGAATAAAAGTGTAGAAAATAAGCATTATTTGTCTTTTAGGTCAAGGGATTATAAGTATTTCAAAAGCCACGAACATAGTATGATGTAATTTTAATGAACTTGTTAGAAAGAAGGCTGAAATCTGAAAATGCCCTTCTGTGTTTTCTGATGGCAGTTTATTTTGACATAAACAGAGTGTTTTTATTTCATGATTTTGAACATAGATAAATAGTGTGTCCTTACTTTCTCCTTTATCTGACACGGTATTGCTGACCTCCCAAATCTTAAATCCATCACAAGATGAAAGCTCATTAGCTAAGCTCACATCAGAATTTGTACTGCTCAATCCAAGTTCCTCAGAAATAATTCCGTGTTCTCACCTGTGAGGATTGTAACAGGATTCTTAAGTACACATTGTTAGGTGTGTTGAAAGCAAGGGGTCAGTTTTGTGTTCGTGTGAGAAACTCATTATCATTAATGTTACTTCAGAAAAAAAAATGTATATTTGAAATATCTGCTATACAATACACCATTTCTTAAGTCTTCATGTTATCTCAACTCACAAATGTCCTTTCCCTGGCACAATGAATGAAACTACATATACTTTTTTGTTACTGTTAACGAAAAAAAAATTCTATATCTATTTTCTCTTACTTTTTTGACTCTATCTTATAAGAGATGATAAGTTCAGTTACAATAAAACAGAAGTTTTTCCCATAGCTTACATTTATTCCACATTAAGCCCAGTAGTTTTTGAATATATATATGAAAACTGGATGCAGGAGTTTGGAGGGCACAGCCTCAGGTCCAGTTAATCTGATTTTATACAGAGCCAAGTACAATGCCCTGCATAATGCTTTCTGATAGATTTCGATTAGTTGTGCTTGGCTAGCTTTTCTTTACATTACTTCAGTCCACACTCATTTACAAAACTAGATGAAATTTCTCCATACCATGAGCATGCCCATCTGAGATAAGAGATAATCATCTCAGCTGATTTCCCTTGTTTATCACATCCACAATTTGCTGTTTACCCCTGCTGCCTCAACTGAATTGTAGAACTATTTTCTTCTGTTGCAAGCTGGATCAGTGTCTTTTGACTCCTTTTTTGTTTTCATTTTGAGTTATTTCAGAAATAAATGCATTATCCTTTGGAATACAAAAGTATGAATGAAAAAAAAATGATGAATTTCACCTAGTAGTCCCTTCAACTTTGGTGAAAAGCACACCTGGACCATGGTAATAAAAATCCTGTTCCTAATGAAATCTATGAGGCTGGTCCAATATCTTTTTCAAGTCTCTCCTTTACTTGTCACACTGCAATATTGTCATCTTTCTCTTGCTCCTGGAAGTTAGACATATCTTTCTATCTGCTACTCCTTTGTGAAAATGGGGATTAAATCTGCTTTTTTATTGGACTTTTTTTCTTTATTAATATTTGTGAAACTTTATATTGTATTAAGTTGGTTAATTTTTCTCTCTTTTCCTTATGTTATTATTGTGATATTCCTAAAATATCATCATTATCTCTTTTAGGACCAATGAATGGAGAATAATCAATATAATAAAGCCAAATAAAATTTAAGTTTGAGATGATAAGTAGGTAAAATATCAAATAATATAATGGCTTAAAATGGTACTTAATGTTTTCTTATGTGATCTCTTCTTGATTATAATTTTTTCAGAGACTATAAAGACATGGGGAAAATATCTTAAAGTTACACATCTTTATCTTACCAAATAAGTAGAGAGTGTTTTAATTTTTTTCTTTGTTTTTTTTGTTTGTTTGTTTTTTGTTTTTTTTGTTTTGTTTTGTTTTTTGTTTTTTTGAGACAGAGTTTCTCTGTGTAGCCCTGGATATCCTGGAACTCACTCTGTAGACCAGGCTGGCCCCAAACTCAGAAATCCACATGCCTCTGCCTCCCAAGTGCTGGGATTAAAGGCGTGCACCACCACTGCCCAGCTGAGTATTTTAGTTTTTACTTCTCTCAGTAACAGAATGAATTAATAATGCATATCTGTAGAGATGGTATAGTGTGTAAAGGCATTCGGCATGCAAATCTTTAGACCTGAGAGTAGTTTCCAGAACCCATATAAGAAAGTTCTATGTGATGTATGGGTGAGGTGGAAAATAGCCCAGAAGGATGTGGGAGTGATAGTAGGTGAGGGGTAAGGAGGTTGTAGAAATTAGGGGTTTGTAGGATGAGCATGAAGTGAGTAGCAGATCTGTGAGTTAGATGTACTGAAGGCAGTTGTCCAGGAACACTAAGGCCAGTGCTATAGACAAAACCACCACAACAAAAACAAACAAACAACAAAAACCCAAACAAATGAAACCAAAGAAAACAAACTCAGAAAACAGAAAAAAAAAAACCTAAACAAACAGAAGGACTAAAATGAGAGAGAGAGAGAGAGAGAGAGAGAGAGAGAGAGAGAGAGAGAGAGACATATTAGCAAAATCTATCTTCAAGGTATATCATCCTCTTGTCCACTTATATTAACAATTGAGGTTCAGTGAAAATTTAGTTTTAAAAGCAAATGTTTATCTTTGGCAAAAAACGAATACATAGAGATCGACGGTTCATCACTATCTATGAAATTCTCATGATTTGGAAACGTGTTCTCTATCTACTGGTGATCTTGACATATTTATTCATGGCTATGCAGACCATAAGGTGCTAATCCACTGATGAGTGCTTCCTCAAGTTTATGAACTGTAATTGGAAGAAATTACCAAGATTTTAGAGATAGCAGTTTGAACCTGAAAATGCAGGTCTAAAAATGCAGAATCACTAACCTTAAACTAATTAAGGTATGCTTAATAGCTGAGGATGAGATAAAGGTTTCTGTGGGCCTGACTCAGAGAAATAGGACAAAAATCTATGCACTCTTAGAGAAGGTCACAAACACTCCTTTTTTTTTTTTTTAAGTAAAACATTTTTAAATTTTTTTATTATTATTTTTTACATCCCATATGGTCCCCACTTCCCAGTTACCTTGACAGAGTTCTTTTCCCATACCCACCCCATTGCCTCTGATAGGGAATCCACCCCCTGCATCCCCACTACATAAGGCATCAAGTTTTTATTAGATTAGCCAAATTCTCTCCTGCTGATGTCAGACAAGGGAGGCCTCTGCTGTTCTGTGCCAGGAGCCTTGGATGAGCCCTTGTATGCTCATTGGCTGGTAGAGTAGTTTCTGGGAGCTCCCAAGGGTCCAGGTTAGTTGATAGTGTTAGACATTCTATGGGGTTGCCATCCCCTTCATTGTTTCCTCTAACTATTCCTCACAGGTCCCCAACCTCAAGCGAATGCTGCTTTGTGAGTGTATGCATCTGTCTCAGTTAGATGTTGGCAAAACCTGTCCCGGGACAGCTGTGTGAGGCTTCTGTCTACAAGCACAAAATAGTATCAGTAATGGTTTCAGAGATTGGTAGCCGCCCTTGGGATTGATTCCAAGTGGGACTAGTCACTGTTCAGCTATTCCTTCAATCTCTGCTCCATTTTTGTCCCCATTTTTCTTTTAGTCAGGAGTAATTTTGGATATAAAGTTTTATAAGTGAGTTAGTGTCCCCATCCCTCCACTGTGGGTCCTGTTTGACTACTTGAGGTGGTCTCTTCATGTTTTATATCCCCACTGTTGGACATTGTGGCTAAGGTCACCCACACTGAGTACTGAAAGCCTCTATCATCCCAGGTCTTTGGGACATTTTAGAGGTTCCCTCAATCCACAACCCCAAGAAGCTGCATATTGCCATTCATTCTTCTGGCCCTCGGGGCATATCTTCATTGGGCATTTCAGCTAATCTCAACCCGTTGGGTCCTAGGAACCTCTTGCTTTCCTGGCATCTGAGACCTGCTGGTGGCTACTCCCTAGTTTCCCATTCCCCATTGCTACAAACCTTTGTTCAAATTCCTGATTCTCTATTTATCATCCTGGTCTCCTTGCATAGCTGATTCTACTCCCCCAATTCCAATCCCTACCCCCTCTCCCACTCAGGTCCCTCCCTCCCTCTGCCTCCCATGACGATTTTGTTCCCCATTCTAACGAGATTTAAGTATCCTCACTTGGGCCTTCCTTCTTGTTTAACTTCTCATAGTCTGTGTATCATGGATATTAAATATGTTATGGCTAATATCAAATTATCAGTGAGTACATGCCATGGAGTATATACTTTTGGGTCCCGGTTACTTCACTCAGGATATTTTCTAGATCCATCTATTTGCCTCCAAAATTCATCATGTCCTTGTTTTTAATAATATTCTATTGTATAAATGAACCACATTTTCTAGTTGAGGGGTATCAGGGTTGGTTCTGGCTATTATGAATAAATCTCTTATGAACATAATGGAGCCTGTGTCCTTGTGATATGATAGAGTATCTTTTGGGTATATGCCCAGGTGTGGGTATAGTAGGGTCTTCATGTAGAACTATTTCCAATTTTCTGAGGACACACCATATTGATTTCCAGAGTGGTCTTACAGGTTTGAAGTGTCACAAGCAAGGGAGGAACATTCCCCTTTCTCCACATACTTGCCACCATATGCTGTTACTTAAGTTTTTTATTTCTTTGTTTTTTGATGTTGTTGTTGTTTGTTTGTTTTTTGTTTTATTTTTTATCTTTGGCATTCTAATTTGTGTAAGGTGGAATTCTAGGGTCATTTTGATTTGCATTTCCCAGAGATGGCAATTTATATAAGTGACACCCAAAATTCTACCTGAAAATTTCTACCACTGATAAACAACTTCAGCAAAGTTGGTGGAAATAAAATTATCTCAAATAAATTTGTAGCCTGCTTTTATACAAATGTTAAATAGACTTAGAAATAAATTAAGAAACTACACTCTTCAAAATAGCCACAAATAATATAAAATACTTTGCTGTATCTCTATCCAAGCATGAGATAGGAAATTCAAGTCCCTGAAGAAAGAACTAAAGAAAACTTCAGAAGATATAAAGAAATATCTCACATGATCATAGATTGGTTGGATTAACATAGTGAAAAAGTCATCTTCCCAAAAGCAATCTACAGATTCAATGTAAATCCCATCAAAATTCCAACACAATTTTCTACAGTCATTGAAAGAACAATTCCCAACTTCATTTGGAAAGAAACAAACAAACAAAAATTCTGGATAGCCAAAATAGTTGGAAATAATGAAATTAGTTTAGGAGGAATCAACATCACTGACCTCAACTAAAGCAGAGCAATAGTGATAAAAACTGCACAATATTGGTAATGATACAGACAGGTTGATCAGTGTATAAAATTAAAGACCCATAAATAAACTCACACATCTCTGGACACTTGTTAATTGACAAAGAAATTAAAATCTCTTCAACAAATGGTCCCGGTCTATAGATCAATTTTTATTCTTCTATATGCAGATCACAAGTCTAACTTGTGGAATATTACAAATTTATCTTTGATCATTATCCTGCACAAAGTTCAAGTCCAAGAAGATCAATGACTTCTACATAAAACTAGATACACTGAAACTAAGAAGAGAAAGTAGGATCTAGCCTTGATTTCGTTGTTGCAGGAGAAAATTTCATGAACAGAATACCAGTGGCTTATGCTCTAATATCAACAATTGATAAGTGGGACCTCTTGAAACTGAAAAGGTTCTGTAAGGCAAAGGACACTGTTGATACATCCTACACATTGAGAAAAGATTTTTATTAACCCAACATCTGACATTGGGCTAGTGTCCAACATATATAAAGAACACCAATAATTATACCCACTCCCAAACCCAAATAACTGATTTTTTTAAAAATTAGGTACAGAGCTAAGCAGAAATTTCTCCACAGAGGAATCTTGAATGTCGAAGAAGCACTTAAAGAAATGTTTCACTTAGACTTTTAGAAAACAAACAAACAAAAAAGGAGTAGAACATAAGAATTGGCCTGTACCTACAGAGATTGGAAAGGTTTATGAATTTTTCCTTTTCTGTTTTCTTATATCTTTTCTCTGTTGCTTTAAAGTTTAAATTTCTGTGTTTCATTACTTGTATTTATTTTTCTTTCACTTCATTTTTCAGTGATATTCTAGGCAGATACTTTGCCATGAGTTTTCATTATCTTTGTTTTTTTCTTTGTTGTGAAGGCCATTTATTGTTCACTGTTATATTTCTTGCTTTACATTTCATATCTATTAATAGTTAATTGTTGGTTCTGACTACCTGTTGACTGATTTTCATATATATTCTGGTTATCATTGCCAAAGAAGAGATTTCCTTGTTTTATCAAACTTCTGTTCTTATTCTTGTTGTTTGCTGTAGTTCATAGGTTGTTTGGTTGGATCACTGGGATTGTTTTCATCTGATACTTACCTGACCAAAGGACAAGCACAAGTTTAATCCATGTTTGTGGAGACTATAGTATATCCTGGCATGGTATTATGTATTTGACTCAAAGCTAAACTTCATGGAAAAAACACATGTGGTAGAATGAGGAATGTTAATGAATGTTAGAGAGAGGAAGACAAAGGGTCCTCAAACAAAATACACTATGAACGCTTTCCCTATCTCCTGTGACAACCTTGTAACTATTCTAATATTTTACCTCAGTAAACACCATCAAATTAAATCTATCAGTAGATTAATTAATTCCTTATCTTGGAGCTCTCATGTTATTTTCACTCAGCAAAAGTCCATCTCCAATATTGCATCATTTTCTCATACAGTCTTTTCAGGATCTACCATAACTTCTATAATTACCTACTTTATGTATCCCCAGTCAAGTTTTTATGTCTGTTCTACAAATCTGTAGCTAAAGAAATGTTGGGCTTATACTGTTCCCTCTAAAGTAGAAAAACTGGTACATTTTTGCTAGTAGATCCAGGGATTGATTTAATGACTAGCCTGAGTTAGCCTGGTCCTATATTGGAATTAATCACTAGGCAATATGTAACTCAGTTTCATCCCTACATTGATTTTCAGTTTTAACTATTATTATCAAGCTTTTGCTGGCAAAAACATTAAGATCACCTTTAATTTCTTCTGATAACTTAGGTAATGCTACAAAACTTAACAATTAATAAATGAATAACAACATCAGCTAATTAAAACAGCTAATTATGTCTATTAGGATATGTTAAATTAATAAAGAATGCTGTTATTATAGTCTACATGTGTTTACCCAATGAACTGCTTGCACAGATGATAGATCTGTGTTTAGAAGCTAATCACATACTTACCAGATTGGAATAAAAAGTAAACAACATAAGAAATACAAAGGTTATGAAATTTACTTAACTTTCATTTGAAGGGTTAGACTTTGTTTTTGCAGATTTGATGGATCCATATGGTGCTTATGGAAGGAATGAAGAGTGTGACAACACAAAAACTCTAGGAAAGAAGTCACCATGTTTATATTCTATGTTAAGTTTCAAATTAAATCATAAGTAATGTATGATATTTCAGAATTGCTTGACTCTATTACGTTCTGAAAGAACTACAACATTGAAAATTAGCAATTGAATGTTGTTACTGAGATATTTCCCTGGTGTTGTACCCAACTTGGTTATGCATTGCATTGAAACTTAACCTTTAAAATCAACAGGATGTTAGCTCTTAAAGTATTTTGTTAGGTTATTTGTCGTTACCTTGTTGGAGTGGACTCTGCAACTGATTCTCTCATAGTGTGGGAACTCTTATAAGGGTAAATAAGTCACCATTCAATGCTCACAGCAAAGCCAAGGAGAAAGATGCTTCTTTTAAAGGTGGGTTTAAAATTTACTTAATTATTTCAATCTAAAATAGTAGTTTAAAATAAACTACAGGAGTTATCTATTGAGCAGATTACAAAAACACCAGTTGTTATGAAGATAATTATCTTCCATGGACAGAGTAGCTCATGTTTTTGATTCATTCATTACAGTGTTTTTTTGTGCTGTGACTTTACTTTCAAGGCCATGGCTCACCAGAATGAGGATTAATGGGTGTTTAAAATCAGCTACCTAGAGGCATGACTATGACATAGTATCTGACTTTTCAGAGCCTTCTGAAAAATTACTAACAAGATATACTGTATGTTCACAACAAAACCAAGTCACTCCTTAATATGAGGAGAGTTATTATGAATCTTTATTAGGTGTCTGTGCAGGTAGAGAATTTAGTGCTTTTATAAGGTATATATGTGATCTCATATTACTGCAGTTCACAAATCTGGAAGTAGCTAAATGAACCCTTTGCTTGTAGACAGAAGTTGTAGAATCTCATCACTCTGGTGATTGGATTTGACCTCCCTTGGTAATCCAGAACAATTTCTTTATTTTATATCTGCAATGCAATTATACTTATCAAGTCCCTCTCAAGATATAAGATGACATATTTATAAGTTTCAGAAATTAAAATGTGGAATATCCTTTGGGTGAACAGTCTCTTTTGTGCTCGAAGAAACATTGAGCCAAACGGTTTAAGAAGACAGCTTTTATTCAATGCCATTACTATAGTGAAGATCCCATGGGAGCTGAACTCAACTTTTCTGAAAAATAAGGGGGTTGTTCTTTTTTTTTTAAATTTTACAGTTTTTAGGTTCTTTGTATATTGGTAGAATATGCCAACAGAAGCGTATTAGAGAACATTGGCAATGCAATTATAGTATTTGTTCTTCTTAGTAAATATTAAGGTAGATACCTCTCTTCCTGCTGGTATACTGTGGATTATTTTGTCCTTGCATAGCTCATTTCAAAGGCATTGTTCTCAGGTTGTTGAAATAGACAAGCTTCACTTGTAAGAAGTGCAATATAGCAAGGCAAGATTTATAACTCCAAATAAGAGGGAGATAATATAATTGCAGGTTTGCTAAAACTGAATATTTTAAGGCACTAGAGGTCAAAACTTGAAAATTTAGACAGGAAGAGCACTGACTAAATTTAGTCTATTTCAGGGCATGCTAGGCCTGTCTTAGTCACCTGCACAGACTCAGAAGGTTTCACAGTAGTAGACACACAAAGTTAAAGAGAATATGAAAAATACATGCTGTGAGTCAGGGAAAGTCACAGCAAAGAAGATAAATGACATTAAGTGAGAGAAAAAAGCAGACAGAAATAGGTAGAAAACTGGGTCTTTGACCCTGAAAGCTGAATTTTTTTTCTTGCATTTTAAGAAAGATTTGGAACTTTACAAAATGAATGCAGTTTTTTATGCATGTATCCATTATGAGATTTGATACTGTAAGGTGCTTAAGGATAGCTCTGTCTTTAACTGTGTGATATGGTGTGTGTGTGTATGTGTTTGGCTGTTGTGTGATTAGTGAATTTCTGTGTGAAGTTCATGATGATAACTTAATTTTAGGGAAAGTTGACAGTTTTTAAACCTTAAATCTTTCTTTCTAATGTGATACCTTTTGTCTTTCATGTTCAGTTAAAAAACAAACAAACAAACAAACACATGCCTGATTGTTCAGCATTTCCTTTTACCTAATAGTTAAAACTAAAACCAATAGTAAATACTAAACATAAAAAGAACAAATGTACTAGAATTTTTAATGATCCATTAATACATGTCACTCAGTTCTTCATTGAAATGTAAATAGAATTAAGTTTGCACTTTCTCAGATGCTCTCTTATTCAGTTGCTGATTTGCTGCCCTGTGCTAATGTTTTGGAATGTTATGCTCTCCCAAATCTTTTCACTCCACACCCTCCAGTTGCATGTATCATTGAGAACATTTATCATTGCCTTTAATGATCGTTACTCCTTATCTCTTACCACCATGGTTTTGTTCACTTGTTTTTTTTTGAACTTCACAGCTTTAAGATAGAAGTTTTGCATCTAATTCTTTTCCAAATTCCTAGGGCCATCCATAGTGATATTTATAAAATAGCATGTGTGTCTATGTGTCAATAAAGGAATGGATTTTTAAAGAAAGGAAGATATGATTTGGATTTTTACCTTTCCTAAGTCTTAGGACTATAACATATCTTAAGGGGTCCAATAGGTCAAAAGTATACCTAATATAGCTGAAAAAGATAAAAAGCAATTTACATCTCAAACAAATTTAATTTGATTTACAAATTGTAATCTATGGAACAGCAAAGTGAATTTTTTCATTCTTATATGTCATCTGTAATATATCTTTTTTTTCTGAAAATGTAATTCTATATAGTCACCAAACTAAATAACTCTCAGGTCAAGCATACATGATGGTCTTCTATTTTTTTTTTTCCTGTTTACTATCAGAATGGTCACTCTGTTTCAATTAAACCCTTGGTGCGGTCATTCAGCACTTACCTGTGATGCTTTCATTTCCTGTTGTCTGAAATGAAACATCTCTCCTACCTATAACTGACAAGATACACATCCCTCGTTGGATTGATTTCTTTCATCTTGCTCTTCCTTATTTCCTTATCTTTCTTTTCCATTCTCCCTTTCTTCCAGTGATAATGATTCTATATTTGGTTCTTGTGCTCAGACTTCTTCTTTTGTCTTTCATTCATGTTTCCAGATTCTTAATTGATATATTCCACCTTATTATTTTTATGTTTATCAAAGTTTGCAACCTTGATTTTCACTCTCGACAAAATTTCCCCATGTTTTAAATCTGTCCCATTCCTTTCTATACTGTTATCATTATTTAATTTTAGGTTAGTGTTTCTGCATATTATTGTCTTTTTTATATATCTTCTGCCAAGTTTCCTACTACATTGGCTACTATCCCCTTGTTCCATTCTGATCACATACGTCTGTGTGTGTGTGTATTGTCTACACACACACACACACACACACACACACACACACACTGGTCTTTGTTTTAATATGGTAACCATATAAACTCATTTACTCTCTTATACTATTGTCATCAACTTTTTATAATTGCTACACAAAGATTTTAAAATAACTAAAAATTGTTTTCTTTATCTATAGAAAGCTGTGCAACAAAGTCACAAATACCAGGGTCAGCTGTTCTCTTAAAAAATCAAATAAAAGTAGCTATGAGAGCCTAATGGCAGAATTATAAAACAAGTGATCAAAAAACAACTGAATGCACCATCTATCTATCTTCTGCCAAGTATCTGAGAGGATTGAATACACAAGCTGTTTATTCTAATTATATGTAACCTATCTATAAGCACTTGATTTTTCATACAGATACAAAACTATATATTAGTTAGTGATTTATCAGCTCTAGGGCTGGGTTTGAATGATTTCTTTATATTGAAAGATCAATAACATTAGAATACTTCAATCTTTAATTACTAGATAAATTTTACTTGACAGAAATATTTGTTAATTTTTAGAGATATAAGTAATATAAAATGCATTAAAATATGTACATTGAGTATATATATATATATATATATATATATATATATATATATATATATAAAAGATGCTCCCAGTGAAATAAAATATGAAATGTGTTACATTATGATGATATATTTGCAATTATATGCATGTTACTTTAAATACACAACATCATGTGACAAGTTTTCTGTGTCTTATCATGAAAATAAATACTATTCCTTCAGAACATGATCCTGGGAAGCTTTGTTCTTAAATAGGAGCAATGACCTTTATGTTTATTTATATGCTCTACAGTGAAAAACATGAGCATATAACCATGTTCTTCTTGCTGATTACCTAGTGAGATGTAGACTATGATCCTGAGTTAATTTAGGGAAATAGTTTAACCTTTGGATTATATAAATCAGTGAAGTGTTTCCTGAGAAATTTAAGTCTTATTTGCACTAATGTAAGCAATGTGACAAGCAAAGGAACAATGTGCATTTCTGTGCAGGAACATTCTGCTAGAGCAGGTAGCATGCAGGATTATAATTACTACTGATTAAATCAAACTGTCAATTTAAATAAAATCTCAAACTTTATACTTCAGTTTCGATCACTAAAATTTACTTCATACTAATTTACTAATTTTCTGTGTATATATATATATTATATATATATATATATATATCATATATCTAAAAAGTAATAAAATCTACTGCCAAATAAAGTGAATACCCTAGAGCATGTAAAATATAGCATAAAGAAACAAGATATAATTTTCATTTTTATGAAAAATGTAAGTATTTTAATTGAATAATCTACCTGAAATTGAGTTAAAAAATGTGTATTTTTTTTTATGCTTTTATATTGTCTATCATCAGAAAACCATGACTGGCACACATAA
>JADRCH010000004.1:31234166-31269378 GCA_019843965.1 Rhynchomys soricoides | reverse complement strand
AAATATGAAATGTGTTACATTATGATGATATATTTGCAATTATATGCTTGTTACTTTAAATACACAACATCATGTGACAAGTTTTCTGTGTCTTATCATGAAAATAAATACTATTCCTTCAGAACATGATCCTGGGAAGCTTTGGTCTTAAATAGGAGCAATGACCTTTATGTTTATTTATATGCTCTACAGTGAAAAACATGAGCATATAACCATGTTCTTCTTGCTGATTACCTAGTGAGATGTAGACTATGATCCTGAGTTAATTTAGGGAAATAGTTTAACCTTTGGATTATATAAATCAGTGAAGTGTTTCCTGAGAAATTTAAGTCTTATTTGCACTAATGTAAGCAATGTGACAAGCAAAGGAACAATGTGCATTTCTGTGCAGGAACATTCTGCTAGAGCAGGTAGCATGCATGATTATAATTACTACTGATTAAATCAAACTGTCAATTTAAATAAAATCTCAAACTTTATACTTCAGTTTCGATCACTAAAATTTACTTCATACTAATTTACTAATTTTCTGTGTATATATATATTATATATATATATATATCATATATCTAAAAAGTAATAAAATCTACTGCCAAATAAAGTGAATACCCTAGAGCATGTAAAATATAGCATAAAGAAACAAGATATAATTTTCATTTTTATGAAAAATGTAAGTATTTTAATTGAATAATCTACCTGAAATTGAGTTAAAAAATGTGTATTTTTTTTTATGCTTTTATATTGTCTATCATCAGAAAACCATGACTGGCACACATAAAAGCAGAGACATCAATATCAAGATTTTTTCTGTTAGAGAGTCACAGATGTAAGAGTCAAACTCAGTAAGTCTCAATCCAAAAACTCAGATTTATTGCATCAAATTAATGTAATTCTGATTATATAATATATATTTAGTAAACTGGTATGGTTAATTATTAATATAAATTATTCTAATATTTATTTCTATGAATATCTGTGTTTTAGTATTCTAACATTTATTTCTATGAATATCTGTGTTTTAGTAGAAAAATGCTGTAATCTTGAATATTTTCACTACAAAATTACAGTTTAAATTTCTGGGCTCACTTAACATCAATGGGGTTTTTGGTTCTCTAGGAGTAAAAAGTAAAAATACTTGCTGAGTTGTAAATGTGCTTAACTCTACAATGTAGACATGTTCACTGAAGTGAACATACTTGCATGCACTGCCATGTAACAGCATGGGTTTCGTCACATTGAACCAGAAATATTACAACCCTCAATACTGACTTCTATTAGTTTCACTTTTGCTTTCTCCACCCTCTCCAAATCACCAAGCATAATTCCATCAGTGTTTTCAGACTGTAATAAAATACAGAAGATAAAGGGAGTCATATATTTCCCCCAGTTATTTCTTCCCCACAATTCAAAGTCTTTCAAGTAAGAATAAAATACTACTTGAAAGAATTGGGATAATACATATTATAGATTATTATAACTATTACTCTTTGAGTTCACAAAAAGCACAGCATGAGACAGGGCTTCAGGGGCATAAATTTGCTTTGGGAGATAAAACAAAATGAAGCCATAAGGAAATGGAACAGGCAACATCTGAAAGAGATGGAGAAATTGTTATATATAATGGGAAATACAATTCAGTTCCACAGGCCCTCTGAATATCTGCAGGGGGCTCAGATTATCCACTATTTTGACAAAGTTAGAAGGTTTGTGCTATGCTGCACTCATTTTTATCATCATTACTGGAGATAGGTATCCCATGTCTTTCATTGAAACTTATCTGAATTAAGCAAGATTAGAAGAGCTGTGAAATAGAAACTTGAGATCCATTCTGCTAGTATTTGAGACTTCACCATCAATATGCACAGACTTCCTGTATCTGTAGATGCTATAAGTTAAGGCCAATGAGAATGAAATTATTGAAGCAACACATATGATGATATTCAGATCTTGTCTCCATAGGTGGATGATCTCATGGCATACATTTAAGCTACTTGTCCATGACTGCTTGAAAAAAAATATATATATATCAAAAATACCAATTTCAATACTGTTTCTAATAGAAAGTGATGTATCCAAGAGTTAAGTTCAGCAAATTGCAATCCCTAAATTCAGCTAATGTGCAGTAAATTCATGTAATTCTGACAAAATAAATATATCTCTAATAAAATGATAAAGTTAAGTAAAAGTAAATATAGATAGATAAATTGGTAACATAAATCTATTACATCTCCTGAAACTGATATTCATGAATCTCTTCTTCATCTATCAAATCTTTAAATATTAGCCATCCAAATCTAGAATGAGTTGTAGAAAACAAAATTATAAGCTGCAAATTAATACTTCATGTTCAGCTATGAAATATTGTAGCTAAGCTTAGTCTTGTCTATTTGCCTATTTAACTATTATGATGAAACCATAGAAATGAGGCCAAGGTAAAGAAAGAGTGGGATAAATGCAAGCTAGTAGAAACACAAGCCAAAATCATTGGACAACCTCTTCTCTTTTGTCCTTTTATATTGCTTGGCTTTAATCCCAATTGCTTGGCCTGCATAACTTCTATGGTACAATGGAAATCATCAGTCAAGGCCCTACAATTGTACTTGGGTAAATCAACAAATTTTATTCTTGTTTAATTTGGCAGTTCTGTTCTCATGACCACTGGATTTTCTGAAGGGTAGTGCTTAGTTGCTATTATACACTCAGCAGATCTTTTGTGAATATTAGGATATTATTGCTGAACAATGCAAACCAACTGTACTGGTTTCTGTAGGTCTTAGTGCTAGGTATAATACTATATCATTGCCATAAAGAAATTCTCACTCAATATAAGATGATTTCAAAGAGGACAAAGTAACGAGCCAGGCAAACCAAGAAGTGAAAAATATTTTTATCTCAATTTATAGGCCATGGTTATTTAAGTTAATCTTAATTAATATGTAACTTCTTTTATATTGATAATGCATATCAAGATAAAGTTTCTTTTTGATCTCCCAGTTTTACAATGATATAGAATTCTTAACTAAAGTAATTTTAACTTGAGTTTGAAGTGCTTACAAGGAAAGATACCATTTGATATAGTATATAAATACTCACCTAATTGTTTTCAGCTTATAATAACAAGTTTGATAAAGAATATATCAAAACATTCTTAGAAATTACATAAATATTTGTCAATTTTACAAAATAAATAGTAAAACGAATAGGAAAAAGTTTAGAACCCTTATTGAATTCATGACTAAACTCTGATAGTACATTCTTATTAAGCTGTGCTGGCAAATCCTCTCCTATATTTTAGTTCTTTGTTCTCAGTAATTTTAATGTGGAACTTCTCATTTTAATTTGATAGACCGACCTTGTCCATTATTATTCAGCAACTTTTTGTTATGTTATAGTTTTCTACTTGTTTCTATGAACTTGTTCCACTCATGATTGTAGTAATGCACAACATACAGGAAAAAAATTTATTAAAAATATTATGCAGTATATGTGTGATGACTTGAAAGCAAATGGCTCCCAGAGCTCATATGGTTGAATGTTTCATTCCTAGTTAGTGGTGGTATGGGAAGGATTAAGAGGTGTGACTTTATCAGAGAACATGTTGGAGTCTTGGAGGAAGTGTGTCACTGGAGATGCACTTCGAAGTGTCTAAAGTCCATGCCAAGCCAATTCTCAAGCTCTTTCTTTGCCTGCAACCTGCAGATCAAATAGGCATCTGCTACTGTTTGAGTGTGATGCCATCCTTCCTGTGGCTATGTTCTCTATCATGATGCTCATGGTCAAACTTACTGAAACTCTAAGCAAGTCCCAATTAAGTGCTTTTTTAAGTTATGTTGTTCTGTGTGTCTCCTCACAGCAATAGAACAGTATCTAAGAAAAATAGAAACCAGGAAAATAAGTGATAATAAGATTAACAAAATGATTCTCATAACATCAAATTTACTTTGATTTTAGCATATTAATTCAGTTCATTTAAGTATTAATTTAGTAAATGGTACCTGAGTCTCTTGAATTAATTGAGTATGAAAATGTGTATTACTCATCTTGTCTTATGAAGTGAAAATAATCTGGATCATTAAATTCCTAATCATTTATGATTGGGTGACATCTATCATATGTGTATCAAAATTACAAGTTTATATATTTTCTCAGTTATAGAAAATATTCATGTTTCTAGAAATTAAAATATCCCTTTTCCCTTTATTTTATAATATTATTTTAGGAAAAGCTAATTAACAGACCTTCCTAAAAAAATTGAAAACATGATAAAATTACAGAATTGTGTTTATTTTTAGGGAAGAGTTCTATTAATATGAAATGATTGAGCTTTAAACCTTATGCTTGGTATCACAACATATGTCTCTATGGCATAGGGGAACTTAAGACTCAGAGATGTCAGCTAGACAACAATATCAAAAATAGGTATGAAAGAGACAGATATTTTATCAGAGTATATCATGTGAAAAATCTTGATTCTCCCTGGTTTACTTTTAGCTATTATATGCTTAAAGCAGTACTACCAATTATATAATATCAAATTACATAATTTTACACCAATCAAGTAGCATCAAAATGGATTGGCTGTGAGTGAAGGGAATAAAGGTGTTCTGAGAAGCTGGGAGGAGTAAGGTAAAGGTAGGGGTGAAAACAAGGGAAGTATGGTGTAGAAACACAGAGTTAGTCATGATTAAGACATTCTGGTGTGATTTTGCACCATGGAGAGACTACGATCATAAAGTCATGTTTATTTCAAGAGTCCAAAAATAATTGAAATATTTTCATCATATTGAGTGATAATTATTTAAGGAACTCCATATTTACTTAAGTTAATAATAAAATATACAAGTATTGAAACACCACATGATTAATAAAATAACATACATTATATTTATTCTAGTTATAAATAAGTTTAGTTTAAATTAAGGTAAATATAAGAAAGATGCAAGCAAATTCAGAAAATCATACTTGAAAATCAAAGAAGAATTTATCATTTAATATAATTCACCATGTGTCTACAATGATAAAATAGAAATAAATTTAAACAAAGTTGTCCTTAAATCAGAAAAATAGACTGTTTATAAAGTCCCATGAACAGAAGAAATAATTACCAATAAATATCAGCTCTGCTAATGAAAGAGCATTATAATTGAAAATTTAGCATTCGCCACCCACACCGTTAGAGGAAACTTTGATCATAATGGGCATTGCTTTCTATACTAGGTTAGAGGCATAGGAAACTATCAATTTTAAAATCACATGTCCACAGTATAATAAAGATTATGCTTACAGACAGTTTTGCTGGTAGCAGTTGGTGAATGGGAAGCTCTTTACATTGTAATTTATAAGAAAACTGACATGGGAATGCAGCTATTGAGAAAAGTAGCTGTGTTTATGATTTACATGTTTCTAGTGTGCTTTGACAGATGTGAGGAAAAAATGAATTTTCTTTTTAATTATCTTAGTATAGTTCACTGAGTATAATGTTCAGTGTTAGTGCTGTGGTGTCTGTCAGTATATTTTCTTTATCATGAATATTCCTAGCAGATTACTAAGAAAATGGGGAGTAAACATTAATATCTTGTATTTCACAAGCTGTGACATTTTGGAATTATCTCATAAGTTCATTCATACTGGATTCAGTTTTCAAATTTACCTGATAAAACAAAGAAGGTTCACACAAAAGCATTTGAATTCATCTCCACTCTGCCTACAAAGTTTCCTGGAGGATTAATTAACTGCAGTGACTTCCAAATAAAACACTCACAATATAATATTTTAAGCTGCAGCTAGCCATTAGCACTCTCAAACATGAACAGTACCCATGTTTCATGAAGATTTATATAAAGGACTGATCTGAAATGTAAGAGATGCTGATAGAGAATTCACTTGGCTTCTAAATGAGGCAATACTCTCCCTGAATATATTTATTACCAATGTATTTCAGTTGTGAGAGATGCTGTAAGAAGTTGGAACTCACAGAGTCTGGATAGAAATATGAAGACGGGTTGACCTTGTGGGTGATGAGTTATTTACCAATGCTTGAGTACTGTTCCATATGCAGTAGGTAAACAGCATGATATTGCCAACAGGGGGAGCTAAAGACAGAAGACAAATGAAGCCCTTTGTGTGGAGGAGTGTAATTTAGCTGAATTGACAATATATTATTCCTTAATAGCACCTCAGAGTGAGTTTAATTGATGACCGAACTTAGATATTCTCTTAGAGTATCTTTGCACTGGATTGGATGCAAGCTGGGTGCTTAAGTATGCTTCCCTGCTGCTAATAGTGTGACTGCCATCTGGAGAAGATACCAGCTAATATGTTCCTGAAATGTTTTTTTCTCCATTGTTACTACTTAAATAAACAATAAAGAAAGCTTCTGATAAGCTCAGAGAATAGACAAAACAAATGTTTCCCTGGCTGGGACTGAAGAAATTTTAAGCAGACAAACATCACTAAGACTGTAATTTGAACTTAACTTTTCAGTCAGTTGAAGTAAAAATAAAGTCAAATTGGAGAATAAAGTTTTTGATGATGGGAATGTCACTAACTTTCACAGATAAATAAATTTGCTAAATAATACAAGTTTGAAGGCTATGATAAGTATAAAAAATTAACCATAAATTTATATTTCCAACACACTAGAGTGAAAAGAACGTTAAAGAGATCCAATTTTGTTTACTTATGAACATTCTTAATGATTATATTAAATTCTAAACCTTGATGGAAACTATGGTACAATAGTTTATAATAGTGTTATATTGCATTACTCAACCTGGCTTCTTCTGTTGAGAGACTTCAAATATGTTTTATAAAAGTTGTTTCATGTATCATGTATATTAACCACAAAATTATGTCTAAGAGACACTGAGAAAGTTTCTGCTTATCAAAGCCTATATACCTAGCAGTAAGAGACGAACAATTTTAAACACACGACTATGAACATCTTACAGATAAAAATTTAAAAGTGTGCATCATAGGCAACACACAGAAAGGCAGGAACTCTGCTTCTGTTGTGGAAGAAAGACAATTTGAATATGTTGATCATTTGTTGAGCAAAAGTGTCAACTGTGATCAATAGCAAGTCTATTCATCAAAAGATGTACTTGACACATCACTGTGAGCTGTGTGACTTTCATGTAGAATACAGGATATACCATGCCTTTCAGCAATCTAAAAAAGCTTACAGAAACAGAAGTAACTTGTTGCATTTGAAAGTGTTAGTCACCTCTTTTTGCAATGAATGTCTAACATGTTGAGGAAATTATTTACCTACCTGAAATTGCTTTTCTCTGTCTCTCATTACTCTACTCTCAATGACCACACAGCTCAGAGATGCCACCATCTCATTGATCACTCTCATCCTTATATGTTATCATTCGTAACATCATGTAAACTAATCAATATTCTGTAACTTTAGCTTCTTCATCCCAAATTCTACTAAAATCATTCTGCAGGTAGTATTTTCTTTTATTTTAAAATAATTTTAACAATACTACTTAAGTAGGCTTACAAATATTCTATGTACTACTCTCAGATAACCTTTTATTTATTTATTTATTCATTCATTTATTTATTTATTAGTTTTTATGAGGCAGTTTTTCACACATAGTACTACAGACAGGGATATCAAAAGGGAGAAAAGGTAAAAGTGAATGCTGCGCCATACGGCAAAGTACATGACAAAGATTTTATCTTGTAATCTTTGATACCAAGAAATGTCAGTACTTCTTTAATAACCATGGCATGCCCCATCCCAAACTCTGCATCCTATTGTTTATGACCCAAAGATTCTACATAATTAACAATTGGGGGCTTGAGTCTTTCTGTTTCACGGATTTTAGATTTAGACCCTTAGCACGCTACCTGTAGCTTTCCAACTCTCAAAATTCTTAAATTTGCCATCATCAACTACTAACTAGGAGAGAATGGAGTTAGGGGAGAACATCCTGCTTCCACTTACAGTTCAGAGACTGAAGATCACTTCTTTTTTTTTGGTTTTGTTTTGTTTATTTTTTATTTTTATTTTTGTTTTGTTTTGTTTTTGTTTTGTTTTGGTTTTTGTTTGAGACAGGGTATCTCTGTATAGTCCTGGCTGTCCTGGAACTCACTCTGTAGGCCAGGCTGGCCTCGAACTCAGAAATCTGCCTGCCTCTGCTTCCCAAGTGCTGGGGTTAAAGGAGTGGCGAGTGCCAACACTGCCCAGCTGAAGATCACTTCTTACTGAAAACGGACCGTAACAATTTGGACCCTTGCTCTTTTTTCTCTTATCATTATTCATCTTATTTTGAGATATGTTTAATTATTTTTTAAATGTATATTGGCAAAAATGGTTACTAGGATGCCATTTTAAAAGGTGTCTGAGAAGAGGCTCATGAGCTTTTATCTTTTCAAAAAACCCGAATTCAGTCCCAGACACTTATCCACCAACACAGAATTGCTTATAACTCCAATGACTGAGATTCTAATACTCTCTTTAGGAAACTGTGAGCATCTTCACATATTACACACACATACATGCTTGCACACATACACACATACAGATAAAGTAACTGTTGAAGAAAATGTTCAAAATAAAAAGCCCCAAACAACTTCAAGTTATTTATTGAGTTCTCATTTTGGTATAGAAAATATATTCATTATATTGTTATGTACGCTAATTATTTTCCTTCTTTGCTAAACTAAATGCTGAAAATAACATAATAAACAAAACAAAAAAACCCAAAAAAACCAATTACAATAATAAAAATTACAAACGAACACATTCAATCAGCACGTTGTGTTTCTTCATCTTACCTCATCACAGATTTTTAAAATTGCTTCAGTGAATTTGAATATCATGCATGGCAAAACATAATGACACATGAAAAGGAAATCAAGAGAATGCATTATATATATATATATATATATATATATATATATATATATATATATATATGCATGTGTGTATGTTGCACACATGTGAGCACATAATTGTTCACTTATACATGATGATTTGTACTTATTATCCCTGTGTGTCTCTCATTCTCTCTCTCTCTCTTTCTCTCTCTCTCTCTCTTGTTCTTTATTTACATTGGAATGATCTTCTGAGAGTTTTGTAACTATAGACATACAATGAAAAATGTCCAACCTAAAACCATTAAATTACTCTATAACTGTAAATATAAATTAAAATATTACTTTGTATCAAATCACATATTATAGTGTCCTAAATATAGAATCTTCTACAATAAAAATAAAAAATAAAATAGGCATTTTTAGAAGCCAATTTATAATCTGAATAGGTGACACTTCTTTATATTATTTTGTGTTTCTTCAATCTTTGGAAAATTCTACTTCAAAAAAAAGAGTTGTGTGAGGACTGTAGAACAGATACAGGTTATGTTTGTTTTGCTGATTGGTACGTAATAGCCAAACTTGTTTTATGGTAAGTCACGACAATGTAAAAAAGACGTGTCATCTTCATTCTGAGTATGTTAGCAAGATTTTCTTTAAAGCAATAACAGAAATATAAGAGCTGGTAAAAAAGTAATTCATGCACAACCATCAAAAAGTCTCATTGGATAAAGGCAACTAATGACAAGACTGATAATCAAATCTGGATCTCCAGGACCCAAATGAAGGAGAGAAGCAAGTATTCAAGCTATCCTCTAATTTCTACATGCTCATGATGACATACATGTGCTTATTTAATCACACAACCACACACACACACACACACACACACACACATACACACACACACACACACACACTGAATACCAGTACTTGGAAACAGAAAAAGGCATGTAACTCTCAGAGGAGTTTGAGCCCAGAATGCTGGATAAATGGTGTGCTTCTGGGCATGTAAGTATATAGATTAAAACCATGTCTATAAATAAATTAATTAGTTAATTAATAGTAGTAGTAGTAAGAGGTGGTGAAAAACGAAGTAGATACTTTTATTTTTTTCTCTGCCTGTGCATGTGCATATCATATAGCACCTGTATTGAAGTCATAGTACAGTTTATTTGAGCTAGTTATTTCCTCTCATCATGTGGGACCTGGGATAAAATTCAGTAAATTCAGTTTTCAGGCTTGGTTGAAAGTGCCGGGCAGTGGTGGAGCACGCCTTTAATCCCAGCACTTGGGAGGCAGAGGCAGGCAGATTTCTGAGTTCAAGGACAACCTGGTCTACAAAGTGAGTTCCAGGACAGCCAGGGCTATACAGGGAAACCCTGTCTCGAAAAACCAAAAAAAAAAAAAAAAAGTGATTTTACCCATTGTGGTTTCTGGTTGTTCCCAATATCTTTTTGGGGGAAAGGGGGACTAATTATTATTACCCACGTAAGTTTTTTGTGTTGCATGTATTCTTAGTGATTTTTATTTCACAATTCATATATTTTATATTGTAAATTCATGTTTAGGACATCATAAAAGCAGTGGTGTGAAAATAAATATGACATTTCACAACTACAGTACATGGTCTATACTTGTTATAAATTGGCTCTGCACCAGAACATTCATGAATACAGAATCTCTGCAGTATGTTATACACCAATAAAATATGTTAACACTTTTGTATACTTTAAATTATCCCTAAATATCAGGAACACATAATATAAATGGCATATAATTAAACTGTTATACTATACCATGTATGAAACAATAACAAAAATGCTTTTCATTGTTCAATACCAATAAATTATTTTCTTTGTTTGCATGCAGTTCAGGAAATTAGACTTGTCATTAACCTGCTTCATCTTCTCATGATCTGGGATTACAGATGTGCTTCATCATGCAGGATTTATGTGGTGCTAGGAATTAAACTCAGGGATTCATGCAGGCAATGAGGCAGAATGCAAATGATTTACATCCACAATTAACAATAAATATACATTTTGTTCATTATTTTTTTCTGGGTATAGTTGTGTCCATGAATACAGAACCAGGAGACTCAGGCAAAATGAGATTGGACCCATTAAAAGTATGTAGGATATTTCATTTTTAATTTTAGCAGTTTATTTTCTCTCTTATGACATCAGCACATATGTTTAATTTTTTGAGAAAATGATAGAAAATGTAATAAAGGTACTTTTAATATAGTAGATTAAATATAATGATAAATAAAATTAATTTATTCCAATGAAAGTTTTTAATAATTTTATTATTGATCACATATAGAAACACACATACAAACACACACAGAAATATTATAATTCATTTGAAACCCTGCTGGTAAATATCAGACATTCTATTTACACCAAGAAACAATATAATCTATATTTTATATATATGTATATGTGTATATACATTTACACATTACCCTAGCTTAATATTCAATGTTTTCTACTTTTGATATGTCAGAAATATTGAAGGTAAATTTGCAATTTGTATTATCATCAACATTTATAAACAAACAAGTTAATCTTGAATTCCTGTTTTATTGTGAGGATATCTTATCCTCATTGTATTTACTGTCCTTGAAGGCCATGTGCCTTACATAAAAGTCATAATAGTCAAGAAAATGGAGTTATCTGAAAACTTTATAATTGTACATTTTACAAGTTGTTCCTAATACTTTGAAATTCTCTTAACTTTTTATTCTGAATTATTTTCTCAATTTTTTTTTTGATTTTTTCTATGTACTAGACATGATTTAACTCTCAAAGGGTATAAATACTGCAGAAAAAAGTTTCCTATTAATATAGGAACTAGAATAAATAGTAAGAGAGCATCACCACCAGGAGATTTTAAAATTGTACTTCCTAGCTATTATATATACTGCTCTAATTTTAAGCATTAAAATTTATGCATATTCTTTGTACTACATGGTTTCAAAGACCACTGATTTACTCCAATCTTTGAACTAGAACTGTCCAGCAAAAGATTGAAGTTTTGACTATTTGATCCTCAGCTCTTGAATCTGATCACTGAGAGAAGACATTTTCATGATACTACAAGTGTGTATAATCAATGATGGATTCAGAATTTTCTGGAATTATTGTTTGGTATCTTGATAGGAATTGGAAATCAATTGGAAGAATCAGTGAAATGAGGATGAAAAACTCTCAGCAAAAGGAACTGATTTGATTCATACACACAACAGAGTGTGGCACATTTACATAACAGAATGTGGGTCAACTAAAAAAAATTGTGACGTTCTATCAAGTAGAAGAAAATGAAAGCAACCAGAGAACTCAATGTTAAGTAAATAAGCCCACCTTAGACATAAAACTACAATAAGTTTTTGTTTCTCATCTGACACCATAAAAGTATCTGTATGGATTTAGAAGTCACTGTAGGTTGGTAACGTTAGAGAGGAAAGTAGACAAAGGAAGACTGAACTTGATCAGTGAATATGTAATTTACATTTTGAAAAATCATACTGAAACCATTAATATGGGTACTTGATCGTAGTTTCTCAATGACACAGTGAACTAATTTGACTTAGCAAAATAGCAGAGCCATTATTGCTTAGATCCATGAATACTAAACACATAATATCTTTATATAATAATATAAATTATATTCTGATCTATCTGTGTGTTCTTATATTCACAATATGTGCATTTACCAAGGTAAGTATCTACTTTTCTGAGTCAACCAAATATACATAAGAAGTTTGTCGATATTAGATAGTAACCCAGATATTCTATACATTACTTGTATGATACTAGGGATATTAACCAAACTATAACATTCATCTACCTTTCATTGTTAATGCTAAGTTTAATGATACACAACATTCTCCTTGCTCAGACGCTATTTAACATTTAAGGATTGAAGTTATCTGTTACTGAGTCTTTTTTCTGAAATATATGACTATGACAAATTAAATCCGAGTCACCTTGCTGTCAATTTAACAGATAGCTGACATTTCCATACAATATGAAATTTGTTCACCCAAAGTAGAATAAGGTGTAAGGAATGATGAGTTTTTAGATTATTTGTTGACAGAAATGGGACATCCTGGAAATGAATCTGATCTGTGCAGCCAGGAAGAGTCCTCACCTGGTGTTTAATCAAATTTAAGCCATCAGGAAAGGATACTGAAGTCATTTTTAAATGAATTGAGCTTGACAGAAACATATATATAGTGCCCTAAAAGCAGCTAAAAGAGATGGAATTAAGAAACAGGACATTTCCTTCTTTAACTTAAGTATATACTACTATATCTAATGCATAAAGGTCCAAGATAATTTTGCCATGCTATTAGAGATATGTAATAAACCATTGGATGGAGCTACAGAAGATTGTAATCAAATGTGTCATAAGTGAAATATATGTTAGAGCTAAGTTAATCTCTTGGTCATTTGGAAAATTGTCTAATACATAATCTAATTTTTCCCTTAAAATATTGAAGCTATATATAGTACCTTTTATTTGTCCTTACCTATTGATTTATAAAGAACAATAAGTTGTTATCCTTTTATATGTTTACCTACTTTTATTGATTATTTGTACATTGCAATATCAATGTATTATCCATATGTTGAAATATCTGTTCAATGTAATGATATTGAGGTGGAATTTTAAGAAGTTTTTCTGACATGGTTGCTTTTCTCTGAAGGATTAATGATGTCATAAGAGACTTTGATTTTTCTTGACTGCTCTTCTCCTTGGAAACAATATTCATAATAATGAGGTGTCACCTTTTAAGCAAAAAACACCCCTTAATGCAACTGAACCTTTCTTGGAATTTCCATTTCCATTAGAAAGTAAAAGCATATTCGTTATTACTTTCCTAGTCTTCTTCATTTTATTTCTAATGGCAGGAACTATATAGGATGTGGTATGGATGAATTATCCTTTGTGGTGCTGATTTCCTTGCAGTATTTTCATCATGTTTTGTTATTTCTTTATAATTGACGAGCTTTAATTAAAACACTTTATTATGTTTTTATACTATGTTGACTGTGTTGGAAACACTGAATTTAACTTTATGTAACAAGAAAGTTAAATGCCTTAAAACTTTAATAATGTGACTACAGAGATGGTTTAGTGGTTAACAGTGGTTAAAATTACTGTTTTTCCAACTGATATAAATTGGCTCCCAGAATTTCTATCAGAAGCCCCCCATTTTCCAGTTATCTAGGTAAGAGAGATTCATTGTCTTCCTCTGTTCTATGTAGGCATATACTCTCATGTACATCAATCTTTCTATATATACAATATGTGTAAAAATGTATAATAAAATTAAATATTTAATTTTTACTAACTTTTGTTTTATTATATATTTCAATAGACACATTACTTGAATTTAAGATATTTTACAACAATAATTTTATTTATAAACTATAATTATAGTTTACAGAATGTGTCAGCCTTCAGAAATATTAATTTTACCCAAATAAACTTTGAGGGTTTAAGTAAGATATATTACAAACTTGTAGCTGTGTACTTCTATTTTTTTCTGCATTTGGCAAATATTTTATACTTATATACTGCCTACAAATTAAAGTGTAATAATATATAAAACATGATTTAAAAGATAAATCATCTAGTACTGTGACTGCTCTCATAGTTTAATAATCCAATTGAATTTAAATTGTAGGTATTGACTTGCATTCACATTTGTTTGGGCATTTTGCTTTAAGTATAGTACTCCCTTCAATGGAAATACAATATTGTGAAGAAAATGCTTACTAAAAGGAAAGAAATTAATCATGTTTAATTGAGTGAAAAGACTATAGATATTATATTGACAATAATTTTTTTTCATAAATATTCAAGACACTATTACTGATACTGTGGTGTTCTTACAGACAGGAGCCTAGCCTGTCTGTCCTCCGAGAAGTCCAACAAGCAGCTGACTGAGACAGAAACAGATACTTACACCCAACCAATGGACTGAAGTCGGGGACACTTGCGGATGAATTAGGGAAAAGCTGGAAGAAACAGAAGGGGAGAGCAACCCCATAGGAAAACCAGCAGTCTCAACAAACCTGGACCTCTGAGATCTGTCAGACACTAAGCCACCAACAAGGCTGTATATACAAGCTTGCCCAAGGCCCCAGACACATATAAAGCAGAGGACTGTCTGCTCTGGCCTCAGTGGGAAAAGATGAACCTAACCTTCAAGAGACTTGAGGCCCCAGGGAGTGTGGAGGCCTGATGGGGGGTGGGAGACATCCTTTTGGAAATAGAAGGGAGAAAGCTATGGCTTTTATGTTTTAGCCATCTTATTTCAACACATGAGGCAAAGCTGACATGAAAATAAGACAATAGAAAGCTTGGGCTATATCATAAAGAGTAGAGTAGCAAGAGGCCTTGTTTCTTAATGTGGAGGAGAGACTGTAATAGTCATAATAAATGAAAATTTAGGTAGAAGCTACTATGTAAAATAATGATCTATAATGTTCCTGACCTCATAGAAAATTTAATTAGGACAACTTGTATGCCAGGAGCTATTAAACTCTATCTGTAGACTACTTATTTGAGTAGTAGGAACTACGTGTTCTATTTTTATGCTTTATATACAAATTTATACATTATTGAATCAGTACAACATATTATAGCTTTTTTATACAAGAAAACCCCACCCCTTTTATTAAAAGGCTGGGTAGATGAGTCTATCAGAAAGATGCCTTCTGAGGATCTGAGTTTTGATAGTCAGCATCCATGTAAAACGCTGAGCTCAGTGTTACATGTCTGTAATCAACAGCACTGAGGAAGCAAAGAGAGATCCCTGGAACTCATTGAACAGCCAGCTTTGCCAAATCAGTGAACTCCAGATCCCTGTCTCAAAACCATAAAGGAGAGAGTAATTGAGGAAGACAGCCAACGTTGATCTCAGTCCCCTGCCTTCCCATGCACATACACACCTATACATAAATACCATACACACACAATCATTTAATATTAATTATATGCAGGTTCTGTTCTAGGAATTGAGTGTTCATTAGTGAAAAAACTCACAGTCTGGATAGTTGTCTCAGTGGTTAAGAGTAGTTCCTTCACTTACAGAGCACAAAAGTTTGATTCCCAGAACCCATACTAGGGGGATGGCAGGAGTGGCTCACAACTTCCCCAGGAAATTGGACACCCTCCCTGGCCTCCTCAGGCATCTGAACATACACTGACAGCCCCTCCCCTCACAAAGAGAGAGAGAGAGAGAGAGAGAGAGAGAGAGAGAGAGAGAGACAGATTAAATATAAAATGAATCTCTTAAAAAAAGACTTAAGATCTGATTCTCATAAAACCTTGTATTTTAGATGGGGGAGGTGTTTGGAAAAATGGCAATAAAGAAGTGAAGCCCAGAAGGTCTGAGGTGTTGTGGGGCTGAGATGGCTTCTGTGGGAGCAAGGTCCCTGCTTTAGTTGGGGTGTTTGGAAGGCCTCTCTCATCTGAACTGGAACAGCAGTGATGATGTCTTTGATTCTCATCCTGGGACTTAAGCACTAATGCTGTAACCTTGACATCCAACTTCACATTTGTGAGGTTTGTAGCCGGCCCTCTACACTCACATAAAAGAAGACAACATAAAACATCATTGGCTTTATAAAATATTCCCTATTGCATTTCTCTGATTTCCCCTTCTAGTTTAATCATTTCACTTCTTACTTTCAAAAATGCTGAACATTCAAAATCTTATTTCTTAGTAGAAAATTTTTCTATTAATTCTAATTACATACACACATGTAGATACATGAGTATTCCTCCATAAAAACTTCTAAGTACATATGATGTTATTTGTGTGTTTTTTTAATAATAAAATTTAATTGTTAGAGAATTTTAGAGAAATGTTCCATATAACAGTATAAATCAATACAGTACTTCTTATGAAAACTTTAACAACAAGTACCAAAGTATAAATTGTGCATAAGATTTTATCTAGCAAACTTATTTCTAGGAATTTATGTTGACAAAAATATGTATGTTCTTGGGATATTTATAACAATATTATATACAATGATGAATTATGAGAAACATGTCAAAATTACAGAATTAATAAATTATGAAATTACTTGTAGATATTTCTATAATAATGAAAATGCTATTTTTTGGCTATAACTTTAGAAACCAATATTATCATCATCTTATACTTTCATATTATAAATATGATTAAAATAAATTAAATACCTTTGTAAAAATATTATACAATTGGAAATTATTTCTGACCGATCAACTTTGATAGTTTTATAGACTATTTATTTTTCTCATTTGAGATGACAAAGGAAAGTTGACTCCAGTCAAAATAGCACACAACGTAATCTCATAAATCACTTGTTTAATATTACTTGTTTTCAATAGGCTTTAAAAACCTTACTACTATCACACTCAACTAGAAATTAGTTGACAACTCCTGACTATATTCAGAGAAAATAAATACTAGTCTTCTAAAGTATACAGTACTCACCTCCCTAATGTGAACATAAAATTCTAATACCTCCAATGTTCTCCCTTGATGATATGTTAGCTTCACTCTGAGCAAAGAACAACATTCCTTTGTGTTTCCCAAGGCCATTACACTGCTATTCATCAGATACCTATAACACTTGCTGAAGTTACCCCCTTAAATATTTCTATTTTACCAATACAAAGTGTCCTTCCTTATCTTTTTTGAAAACTTTTGGTTGAAAATTGATTTTATTCGATATTAGAATGGCTACTCCAGCTTGTTTCTTTGGACCATTTACTAGGAAAATTGTCTTCTAAACTTTTAAGCTAAGGTAGTGTCTGTCTTTGTAACTGAGATGCATTTCCTGTATGCAGCAAAATACTGGGTCTGGTTTACATATCCAGTCATATAGCTTTTTACTGGGGAATTGAGTCCATTGATGTTAAGAGATATTCAGGAAAAGTGATTGTTGCTTCCTGTTATTTTGTTGTTAGAGATGGTATTATGTTTGTGTGGCTATCTTCTTTTGGGTTTGTTGAAAGATTACTTTCTTGCTTTGTCTAGGGTATAGTTTCCCTTCTTGAGTTGGTGTTTTCTATCTATTACCTTTTGTAGGGCTAAATTTGTGGAAAGATATTGTATAAACTTAGTTTTGTATTGGAATATCTTGTTTACTCCTTCTATGTTAATTGAGAGTTTTGTTGGGTATAGTATCCTGTACTGGCATTTGTGTTCTTTTAGGATCTGTATGACATCTGCCCAGGATCTTCTAGCTTTCATAGTCTCTGGTGAGAAGACTGGTGAGAATTCTGATAGGTCTGCCTTTATATCTTACTTGACCTTTTTCCCTTACTGCTTTTAATATTCTTTCTTTGTTTAGTGCATTTGGTGTTTTGATTATTATGTGATGGGAGGAATTTCTTTTCTGGTCCAATCTATTTGGAGTTCTGTAAGCTTCTTGTATATTTATGTTCATCTCTTTCTTTTGGTTAGGGAAGTTTTCTTCTATACTTTTGCTGAAGATATTTACTGGCCCTTTATGTTGGGAATCTTCACTCTCTTCTATATCTATTGTCCCTAGTTTTCATCTTTTCATTGAGTCCTGGATATCCTGGATGTTTTGTGTCAGGAGCTTTTTGCATTTTGTGTTTTCTTTTACTGTTGTGTCAATGTTTTCTATGATATCTTCTGCACCTGAGATTCTATCTCCTATCTCTTGTGTTCCTTTGGTGATGCTTATATCTATGACTCCTGTTCTCTTTCCTCGGTTTTCTAATTCTCAGGTTGTTTCCCTTTGAGATTTCTTTATTTTTTCTGTTTCCATTTTTAGATTTTATGTGGTTTTGTTCAATTCCTTCACCTGTTTGCTTGTATTTTCCTGTAATTAATTAAGGGAATATTGTTGGGCCTGTCCTGTGCTTCTTCCCCTGGCAGTGATTGGCAGAAGGCCAACAAGGCCCTGGGCATGTCGCTGCCTGGACCTTGGCACTGCTGCTCCTGATTGTGGTCTTGCCAAACAGCCAGGTGGCTGGGCCGGAAGCAGCCTGTCCACAGCTCTAGGTTCCAAGTGCAGCACTGGTGCTGGCACAGGGAGAAGAGAGCTTTGGCTTCCTCTCTAGAACAGCCCCTGCTACATGGGGGATGCTGATGGTCATGGAATACACCTCCCTGGCACACCGACAGGGAGCACTGCAAGTGGCATGGGGCAGCCCTGGCTCTAGGGGTGGGGTGCAAGGGCCAGGGTTTCAGAGCAGAGAATGCAGCAGCAAGAGTGGCTTTGATGGCAGTGGCCCCAAATGATTCCTTGCTGACTTGCCTGTCTGCCCTCCTGCACTGGATGCCAAGCTGGGGCTGCAGAGGCTCTGAGCCAGGACTTGGCCCTGGGGTTGGGGGGCAGCATTAACTGGACCCAGACAGCAAGGTGCTGTGGGTGTTCTTCCCCTCCAGCTGTCTCAAGGACAAGAGGTTGGGGTCACAGGCATTGGTAGTGTTGAACCCCATTTTGACCCTGGTTTGGGCCTTGAGATTAAACTGGAGCCTGGCTCGAGTTTTGAGACCTGTCTCAGTCACTTCCATATAGGAGTGACTGATCAACTCCTGTTTGGCCCTCCCTCTGCCCTGCCATTGCTGATGTGGAGCTTTGCTATTGACCCTGTCAGTTACCCCTTCTCCTTCCCCACCTCCTAGGTCATCTCTCCCAATGCCTAAGTGCCCACTTCCTTTGTCTTCTCTATATAACTGACGGGTTGATACAATAATGCTTAGTTCCTGCTTCCATATGACTCCCAGCCTGTTGTATTTCTTTTGGGCTATTGACACTCTTCCATCCTGCTCAGCCCCATACAGACCTGGGTGGACTGGGTTCTCTCCTCTTGCCTGCACCTGCTATCAAGGAGCCAACAGAATTTTGTGTTTTCTCTTTAAGGGCTTCTAGCAGTTTACCTGTGCTGTCCTGTATTTCTTTAATGGAATTATTTATGCCCTTTTTAAAGTCCACTATCATCATCATTATGAGAAGTGATTTTAGATCCGAATCTTGCTTTTCAAGTGTGATGGGGTATCCAGGACTTGCTACAGTAGGAGAATTGGGTTCTGGTAATGCCAGGTAACCTTGGTTTCTGTTACTTATGTTTGTGCTTGCCTCCTACCATCTAGTTTTCTCTAGTCCTACCTGCATTCCCTTTATCTGACTGGAGTTTGTCTTTCCTATGAACTTGGTTCTGTCAGAAATCCTAAGAGACCAGCTGTCTCTGGGATCCCGTGATTTTGGGATCCTGTGAACCTGAGATCCTGGGTGTGACAGAGATCCTGGGAGTCAAGCTGCCTCTGAGTCCCTGAGATACTGGTGTGGCCAAGCTCCTGTGATCCTGTAATCTTGTGATCCTTAGTGTGATAAAGCACCTGAGAGTTTAACTTCTTCTGGGTGTTGTGGGACTAGACCCACAACTTACACCCAAGGTCTGCTCAGGGCAAAGGACCAGACCAGAAGGAACCCTTGCCACTGGTCCAGTAGGGTTCCTGGTTCCCTTGAACCCACTGGTCCCAGTTACACCTGGTATTGGGATAGATGTTGAGTCCTCCTTATCTCTGATCCTATGATCCTGGACATGTTAGAGCACCTGTGAGTGGAGCTTCCTCTGGGTGTTGTGGGACTGGCTGAGGAATTTGCACCTAAGATCTGCTCAGGGCACCTGCCCAAACCAGAAGGAACATATTATAGCTTTAAGGTGCATTAATCTTTTTATTTCTGTCTTATAACACTGGGAACATGTTTCTTATAACAGTAATAGAAGTAGTTAATACACAGACATATATAAAGTATGTTTTTTAATTTTAGATTTAATATGTAGGGTTGTAGTTGTAAGGATGTTAACATAGAATAGATCAAATGCCCTCTTCTTGGAATAGAAAAATTTTAAAAATATGTGACTTTCTGATTTGTTTTTTCAAGTTTCCCACAACCTACATCCATACCATCTTTTAACCACAATGTTTTCTGCCATGTGACCATTAATACAGAAATATACTTCTTTCTTAAATTATTAAAATGTATAAGATATTGGCACAGATTTGACTACTGACCTCTTTGTTTGTCTTTTATGATAGAATACAGTGAATAAAAGCCTCCTGGCCCACAGAGGAATTCCAAGGTGGATGTTTTTTTTGTTTGTTTATAGTGAAAAAAATTATAATTGGTGGATAGAGAGAGATAGAGGATCTTGAAGGACTGGAGAAAGGAGAGAATATTATCAAAATTAAAAATAATACATATTAAAATGATGAAAAATCTTCAAAATTTAACCAGATTTTCCATTTCTCATTAAAATTAGATTTTTAAATTGAAAATAGATTCTTTCACACATAATATACCCTGATCAGGGTATCTATCCCTCCCTGTTTTTCTTTAATTCACATCTAATTGAGATCTACTTTATATTTTTTTCTTATTAGAAAAGAACAGGACTCTAAGTAATAATAATAAAATATATAATGAAATAAAATAAAACCCTATAACATTAGAGTTGGACAAAAAACAAACAAACAAACAAATAACAACAACAACAAAACAGAAGGAAAAAAGCCAGAGACCAGGTACCCATTCATTTGCACCCTCAGGTATTCCATAAAAATACAAAACTGAAAGGTGTTCTTTTGGGACTCTCAACAATAGGAGTGGTGATGTCTTTGACTCTTTTTCCAGCATTTGGTATCCACTAGGTTGCTTCATCCAGCCTTGATGTGAGGGTTTGTGCATACTCCTATTGTAACTTGGTAGGCCATATTTTGTAGATGTCCCTGGGAAGCTGCTACTTTTATTTGAAAAAAATGGAGGAAAAGTAAGAGTGGAGAAGTGGGAACATAGGAGGAGGGACTGAGAGCAGTGGAGAGAGGGGAAACTGCTCCAGGATGTAATATATAGAGAAGAATAAGCAAAAAAAAAAACAAAAAAGAAAGAAAGAAAGAAAGAATTTTAGAAACAAAATTTACATCTCTCTCTCTCCTATCTAATATATATATATAAATATATATATATTTTTTTTTTTCAAAATAATCAACATTTTCTAGTTTTATTCTTTTTCAGTGACATGACATTTACCATAGAATATTAGGGACAAACAGATGTCATAAGCCACTGTGGGGAGCCACCTGAGTCGCACCCACATTCGCCATTACAAGATGGCGCCTACATTCGGCCGAGGACAAGTTGTAAACAGGCTAGTGCGCTTGCACCTGGTAATTTTCCACCTCAGAGTCTCAGCCTCTCTCTTGGCAGCATCTGGCCTGATGTGCGGGAGCCAATGGAGAAGCTCTGCGTCCCAGGCAAGCGCTGTGACCTATATAAGGGACGGGTGTTCCACTCGTGGCAAGCTTATGCTCTCCCTCTCAAGATGCATTAAAGCTTTACTGCAGAAGGATCCTATGTGTGCCGTGTCGTTCTTGCTGGCGAGACCGTAGCGCGGGACATCTGGTGCCGAAACCCGGGAAACTTTGTCATCATCAAGCACCTTTGGAGACCCCCTAGAAACAGGGAGGATTCAGAACTGCAGGGAGGTAGGTTCGGATAAGCATGTTGACCCTGGGTCTTGATTTGGGATTGCCCCCTTTTTGGTCTAATGCTGTTGAAGTCTTGCTAATTGTGTTAAATGCCCTCATTTTGGTTTTACTGTCTTTGTATTGCGGCGAACAAGGTGAGGCCTGTGTAGATGCTGTAAGGGAGGGGCAAATCACCCCTGAAAGGGTCCAGGATACCATGTCAGAATCCGAACGGAGTGAGAGGATGGGTACCCAAAATCTTAGCAAAGGAAAAGGACCTCCTGGTAAGTCTAAGGACGAGGGAGAGATTAAAGACAAAGTAGAGTACAGCCAAATTAAAGACCTGGCTGAAGCAGTCCGAAAGTATGGGGTAAATGCTAATTTTACTATAGTAATGTTAGAGAGATTTGCCGGGGCGTCCATGACTCCCGCCGATTGGCAGATGCTGGCCAAGGCTGCGCTCCATACAATGGGCCAATATATGGAGTGGAAGGCTTTATGGCATGAAGCTGCACAAGCTCAAGCCAGAGCCAATGCTACGGCACCGACCCCTGGACAGAGAGATTGGACCTTTGATATGTTAACTGGCCAAGGTCCTTTTTCGGCAGATCAGACCGCTTTTCCATGGGGTACATATGTGCAAGTTTCTAATATGGCCATCAAGGCCTGGAAGGCACTCCCCAAAAAAGGGGAAGCCTCTGGACAACTTACTAAGATCATTCAAGGTCCCCAAGAACCCTTTTCAGACTTTGTGGCCAGAATGACTGAGACTGTGGGGCGCATCTTCGGTGACCCCGACCAAGCGGCACCCCTTGTTAAACAGCTCATTTTTGAGCAAGCCACACAGGAGTGCCGAGCCGCCATAGCGCCAAGGAAAAGTAAAGGGCTACAGGATTGGCTTCGAACTTGTAGGGAGCTTGGGGGACCCCTTACTACTGCGGGGCTGGTGGCTGCTATCATCCAGTCTCAAAAATACCCCAATAAAGGGACAGACAAAAGGGCTTACTTCCGGTGCGGCCGACTAGGTCACCTAACTATGGGTCTTATAATTGGCAGAGGATCCATGACCTTAAAGGGCCTACATGTTCATCCCGGTATAGCAGATTGTCAGTGTTCTTGCCCTGGGGGGGTCTTTTCCATCACAAAGGGAGATCAGATAGCTCAGCTACTGCTCCTCCCGGACATCGCTGGGCCTCCAATACCAGGGCAAGAGAGAATGGGCTCCTATGGCACTGCCTTCTCCTTCTCTCCTGACTTAGGGTCGGGGAGGAATTTCACCTCCATTGACCCCATCAAGGCTGATGGAAACCCGTTTGATCAGTGGCTCCTTTGTGGGGCCAATGGCAGCTGTACTGACCTTACACCAATGGTAATGTTACAGGGAGGAGGGAGTGAATTGGGCCAGATGTCTTTTGACTGGAAGGGTTCCCTGAACTCGGGCTCCTTTTCCTGGAAGGCCAGCGAGGTCAGTTATCACTCATTTATCAGAGAGGGTTTCGACCCTGTTCCAGTTTGTGTTTGGCCGCCTTTTATGTGGTTAGTTAGTAATGTAAGTTTGAATGATAGCATATTAGATTGTAATTTTGCCTCTTGCTATTATACCTTGTGCTGGAATGCCACAGAGTTTCCCCTGGCTGTTGTTGTGCGCATGTCCGCCAATACTCAAGTCCAGGGGGACCTAATGCTGGTTAACCAGCGCATTGATCTTATTCAAGAACAACTGGATGTCCTTTGATAGCTAGCCCAATTGGGCTGTGAACAAAAGTTGCCAGGACTCTGTGTTACTTCCATATAATATGATAGATTTACAAAAGCAGCTAACCTGTCTAAAAGTCTTTCACAGTATATGTTACAGAATTGGACCCTTAAATTTGATGAAACCCTGCGGGAACTGCGGACAGCAATTATTCAGATCAACTCCACCCCGTCTTGACCTGTCCTTGACCGAGGGACTCTCTTCATGGATTTCCTCTGCAATTTCTTATTTCAAGGAATGGGTGGGGGTGAGATTGTTTGGAGCAGTGCTTTGCTGTGGGTTGGTGTTGCCCCTATGGCTCATCTGCAAACTCAGGGCCCAGACTAAAAGAGACAAGGTGGTCATTGCGCAGGCGCTTGTTGCCTTAGAACAAGGAGCTTCGGCCGGTGTTTGGCTAATAGCAGTAGGTCTCCAGCCAGACAGTTCTTGCACACCCGCGAGTCTAGTCTCATTGCACTGGGTCGAGTGTTTGGTCTGAGCAGCTCTTGAGGGATGTCGAGCAAAGCATCGCACAAGGCGGTCATCATTGTGGGCCACCTTGGGAGATATGTCATCTACATGAGGGTTGAGTGCCCTAGTACCCCTCCCTCTAAAAAATGGCACTGGGCGGGTCAGGAAGACCTCGGGCGCGCATGAGCTTAGGGGTCGTCTCCTGTACAAGGCCCAACCTTTTGGTCAGGGGATTTGACCTCTGTCTCCGCCCTCTTAAGAGTGTCCTACTTTGCTTACAGAAATAAAAAGGGGGAGATGTGGGGAGCCGCCTGAGTCGCACCCACATTCGCCATTACAAGATGGCGCCTACATTCGGCCGAGGACAAGTTGTAAACAGGCTAGTGCGCATGCACCTGGTAATTTTCCACCTCAGAGTCTCAGCCTCTCTCCTGGCGGCATCTGGACTGATGTGCGGGAGCCAATGGAGAAGCTCCGCGTCCCAGGCAAGCGCTGTGACCTATATAAGGGACGGGTGTTCTATTGTTCGGGGTCTCCACTCGTGGCAAGCTTATGCTCTCCCTCTCAAGATGCATTAAAGCTTTACTGCAGAAGGATCCTATGTGTGCCCCGTCGTTCTTGCTGGCGAGACTGTAGCGCGGGACAAGCCACCATTGAGGGAAGGCAAATCAATACCTTATTGCAGGACCCTGTAATTAAGTATAATAGAGGAAACTGGGCAGTGGTGGTGCATGCCTTTAATCCCAGCACTTGGGAGACAGAGGCAGGAGGATTTCTGAGTTCGAGGTCAGCCTGGTCTACAAAGTGAGTCCTGGACAGCCAGAGCTATACAGAGAAACCCTGTTTTTAAAAACAATAACAACAAAAAAAGAGTAACAGAGGAGAACTAACTCTTAGGTCCCGCTATGGCTTGCTCTCTTTCCCATGCTCAGTTGATTTTCTTATCCAGCTCAGGTAAGCCTGCCTGAGATGATATTATGAACAATTGTCTTTTCTATAATAATTATTTAAGATGACAATGTTCCATGACATGCCCACAGCCCAAACTGATCTAGATAATTCTTTACTGAGGCTCCCTCTTCCCATAAGACTGTAGCTAATACTCATTTGATGATACAAACTAACAAAGACAGCATGCGATGTTCACATTCCAGCAAGTGAACAGAAATGCCTTCTTTCCATACTTATAATTTGTTTGCATATATTGATACAATGTTTAAAATGTATAATCATAGAAATATTACATAGAATAAATTTTTTATAAAGGTCTTTTCCTCACTTTATACTACATATGGATCTTATGCAATTTGCATAACTGGAATATTTAACTCTTTGATGTAAACAACTTATTTCTTGCTATGTACATCTATGGAAATAATATCTCTGTATTAATAATTTGGCATGTTTTATATATTTATGCACATATATATGTTATTTATTTCATTTAGTATTATCCTGTTCATCATTATCTCTACAATCACAGATGGAAGAATTTTCTGCTACAAAAGTAAGTCATAGACTATCAAAAACTCTATTAGCAGATAAGAGAAATCCTTTTTTGAGGTTTTGGTCAAAGAAGTCCAAATCACTTCCCCAAAAGTAGGTATAGGGTTTTGCTATTGCCCTTGACTGGTTTTTAGTAATTAAAGGTAAAGCCTTTCTATCTGAAGATACACCAGCACATGTTGATCTCAGGATATAGAAGTTTTGAACTGTATAGCAACTGAGTAAGTACCTCCTTCCTGAGGAACAGTTTCCACAATTTTAGAATAGGCTGCCAAAATCTCAAAGGAGTACAGTCCTCAATAGTCCTACCCAGCTTGGTTGCTTAGAAACCTCAACGAAGACTAGAAAGGTGAGATATCTCTAAGTGTGCAATAGTGGCAGCTCCACTTTGAGAGTAACAAACCACTGTTTCATTGGCCACTACGCCTGCTTAACAAAAGTAAATCATGCCTGGTACTATAAGCCTAATGAGCTATTTATAGCTAGAAAGATGATATTTTCAAACATTATGACTGCCTTCCTAAAACATTACAGTTCCTGGATGAATTCTAACTATTCCAAGAATACCTACAGATATCTGTAGCTTTCTCATACTTACTCAGAAAGTAGTTTTTGTCAAATAAAAAAAAAAAGAAAGAGTCCACTAGAGAAAGCTCTGATTGCTATATTTACCACTTAACCTTTATGCCTACTACTCAGAATACTTCTTAAAAACTAGGGGGTTGGGATTGAGAGACATGAAATTTGCTATGAAATTGTACTATCTATATTTGACTGTGAAACTATACCCATGAACTCTCAACAGTAGACCTCATAAACAAGACTTGAACAAAACAATGCCAATAGATATGATGATGTGAAAGCAGAAAAATCTCATATACCTCACCTTAGATGAAGAGCTATAGGCAAATACCTTCTGAAAGAGGAGTCCTTAGTCTTCCCCATAGGTGAACTCTCTAAATGATTATTCATTATCAAGTAGTGAGCCCTAAATATATACACAGTAACAACACAAATTGAACTAAAATAATTGTATTTGTATATTTGAATGCACAGTAAATTAAGAATGATAATTTTAAAAATGAAGACATAGGTTTGAGAGGAGATAGTCATGAGAGTGTTAGGAAGCACAAAGGATGTCAGAAATGAATTAAGCAATTCATAAGATTAGAATAATTTACCACATATTATATATCTTAAGCAAAACCTTTAAGTAGATTGTGTATCTTGGTCACTGTGCATTGTAGGTTAATGAACATTCAAGTGTAAGCATTTAAATACATATTATAGATCATTATTTCAATAAGTCCTTAGTTCTACTTTTACCAAGCAATTAACACATGTGGTTACAGATATTAATAAATAGGCCAAATATGATGTATCCTCAAATATAGTGAGGAAGACAACAGTATAGTTGATTATTTAAAGGTGCATTGCAAACAAATAGTATTGCTTTCTCCTCATAATTGAATTAGTTATGCCCTAGACTTGATTCAGGCCATGCTCACCTACAGCTTCCTCTTTCTCTATTCAATCTCAGCAGTTAACTTTAAATCTCATTACAATAGGAAAATGACAGTCACATGCCATAGCACAGTCTGTCTGTGAGTATGTGAGTATACTTTTGTCCACTGAGGAACTATATTGATGCTTTATGCAACAGGTATTAAGTTTGTACATCCTTATCATAGACATACATTCAATAAAATATCAAGTTGTTCTCCTTTCTTTGGGGGCTATATAATAGACTCACCTAGTAATAGATCTGTTGAGTATTCAGCCTGATTAATGTTCTTTGACTGCAAATAGATTCAGGAAGAAAACTTAATGACATTTCCCATCCAACGTATCTGCTGGCAGCACAATAGAAAACATACTTTAAAAAGTTTTTTCTTCTCATAGTGTTATGTCACAAGGGTAATCAACATCAGGAATGTTGCTGACAGTACAATTACATCACTGAAAAATGACAATTCTATCACTGGCAGCAAAAATTACACTACAGTAGATATTAATAAAATAACTTAAATAATATACTCAACTTTTAAATTTGTAATGTAATATCTTCTATTTCAATAAGCAATGAATTATTTTGATATGTGTATTTTTCATATAATAATTGCTTAAAATAGTTTTATTGTATTAGAAAACAAACTTACTAAATGGTAAGATTTTTGCTAGTTTTGAATGATCTTAATTAATTTGGAAATGTTACGTTCATCCTACAACAAGTAACTTAAATGTCATCAAAAGTATAAATGTTATTAAGCTTTCCTATTTAAAGTATTCTGAAACTAGTTTACACAAGCCATACAATGGTTTATGTTTATTCCTATTTAAAAACTTGTACTAAGTATAAGTCTTTATTTTGAAAGATGAAATATAATTATAAGTTACAGAAGACATGTTCAGTATCTAGTAAGAGTCTTTTTCCCAGAGAAAAGAAGAATGAATATTGAGCAAATAAGGAAGACAATTGTAGTTTATGAGATTTGAATGGAAATAAGCAAAAATAAAATATGTGAACACATAAAATATATTGGTAATTGATTTGAACAAAATGATTAAACATTCATACCATTTTAAGGATTCCTAAAAGATTTCCTAAAAGATAAGAAAGTAAAGTGAATACTAAAATCCTACATAAAGTCACCAATAGTCCAACGTACAAGAATATTGTGGTCATTGTGTGTATTAGCGAATATAAAGTCATGACAGAAAACTAGGTCAGAGTGAGAAATTTCTTGATAATTGACAATAGTCTTTGTTTCAGCATGATTGGAGAACTTTGTAACAGTAAGAACATGACCTAAGTTGCTTCACAGCATCCTTCCTACACCTAAATGACAGGACATAGATGAGCAAAATATGCCTTCTTTTAACCATTCTGTAAATGAAATATATTTAAACATTACTATACTATACTGTTGTAAATGGTTTTCCTTCATGTTTTTAATATTTTTAAATTGCTAACATTTCTTTTCTATTATTTTAATCACTTTTGTATTGTTGATATTAAGTTAATTAATTCCTAAGAATACTTAGTAGGCAATCATTGGTTTGATTCTTTACTGCAGTGGTTAGATTGAACCAAAAATTAAAATTCTGACATCTCAGTCAAGGAGCTGCACCTGTTTGTCTTGGCCTGCCATAACTATCTAGCAGTACCATTTGTTCACTTATGACCTATCCAAACATTATGTACTGGACATCTGTTTGTATGCTATATAAATCTAGCTGCAAGCTGCACATCTGAAATTACAGTTGAAAATTAATGAATTAATGATATGAACACTTTAAAAATCCAATGATATATCTACTATAAAAGAGTAAGTGCAAGCTAGACCAAGAAACATAATATAATTTTGATTTTGAACCTCAAAATGTGTGGTTTTGATCAGACAAAATTTTGAAGAATGATTCTTCAGTCAGTGACCTTACTAAAAACTACAATGGAAGAAACAAAAGGAAATTGTTATCACATAGATATGATTAAAGTATAAAACAAACTATTATGATAGAGTAATATGTTACTGGAACATAATTTGTTTGAACTTTACCACTAATCAAAATTTTTCAAAATTTTAGAAGCTAGCAGTAACTTGATGTTTCGTATATTAGTGACAAATGACCTAAATCAAAAATACTTGAGATGCATATTCATAAAGCAATTTGTATACTAATGTTTCTGACCACTAGGGAACTCTTCATATAATTATGTTAATTTACAATATGTTACCCAATGTTCTCACCATACCACTGGTAGCTAACATGAAAGTTAATATTTTATTTTAGAAATGAAGAGGGAAAAGGGTTGCACAATTCATCAAATAGTAGTGATATATCAGGAATTGCACACATAAAACCAAATACAAGAAAATTGAGAGAATGCAACTGAATTAATTGCTGAGACTACAAATACATCTGATTTGTTTCACTAAAACTCACCATATAATATTTTGAAGAAAAAGTGTACTAGCTATGCTCATATTGGTTTCCTGAAAATTTCATGACAAAAACTTATTCAATTTGAGTAAACCTATGGCTTTGTCTGTGCTTGTTTTATCATTTCTGTTCTGTCTTGTTTTGTGTGTGTGTGTGTGTGTGTGTGTGTGTGTGTGTGTGTACTAGACAGATAAAATAAATAAACTGACAAGCCCTTATCCAAAGTTTAGCACTCATGATTTTTAAGACAATCTATGTCCTTAGCTATAAAGACATGGAAATCAAAACTACTTTGAGATTTCTTCTTATACCTATGAGAATGGCTAAGATCAATAAAAGAGATGACAGCTCATGGTGGTAAAGTTTTAAGTCAGGAGGACACTCATCCAAGCTAATAGTGCAAAATTATAAATTCACTGATGAAATCAATACAGCAATTTCACATGAAAATAAGAATCTATCAACCTACCTGCAAAGCCAGAAACATCACCATTCCTACTGTTTAGAGTCCCACAAAAACACCAAGCCACACTAACATAATGTATGTGTAGAGGGCTTAGTTCAGACCCATTCACTGCCTGTGTTTGTCACTTTAGTCTCTGTTAGCCCCTATGTCACTGTTTAGTTAGTTTTTGGGTATGTTTTGTTGATGTCATTTCCCCCTCTGACTCATACAATCCTTTCTCCCCACTTTCTTTGGGATACTTCTGTCTCTCTGCCTAGTATTTGGCTATGCGTTTCTGCATCTTCTCTCATCAGTTGCTGGATAATGCCCCTATGATAATTCGGCTAAGCACAAATCTATGCATAAAACAGAATATCTCTAGGAATCATTTCAATGATTTTTTGGCCTTTGTGTTTGGTTCTATTCTCTGACTCTGGGATGTCCTTCTTCTAGTTCCTGGCATTCTAGGTAGTGTCAGATTAAAGCATACATAGATGGATAATGTTTTTCTATTGAGACTGTAACATGCAGTGATATGTGATGTATAAAGGCAAAGAAAAGTTGAAACAGCACTTTTGAGAGGGAATATGGTGTTAACAGAAATGAAGACAAAATGACTGAACATTTTCATCTCAGATACAATCAATAAAGTTTTTCTTATTATTGACGGATGCTGAAGAAACATATAAACCATTCCTGAAATACTAATAAACACTTGGAAAATGAACCAGAGTACAGCACACAATGATACTTTGCCATTCCTTTCAGCCACAGTGTTTAATAGGTCTACATGTTTTGAATGTACATATTACTACCACTATTGAGCTATTAGAAAACCCATTAATGAGACACTCTGTGATATGCGTCCATGGTCACATTTACCCTTAATTCATTTAAGTTCCAGTTAGGTTACATATGTAAAAATCAGAGTCAGTTATTTAGATGATTGTAGTATACAGAAACATCAGGAATGCCTGCTTTATTATTAACAGGTTTTGATAGAAAAAGTCAAAGTGGAATTTCCAGGTCTGTGTTTGTAAGAATACTAGGAGCAAAGCATTTCAAATGTATTGGTTAAAATTTAACTGACTTAAGGCATTTGGCTGTAACATAAGGTGCATGACTTGAAAGCAGCTATTGAAAATGTTTCACACATAATTTTCAGGAGAATGTCCCAAACCATAAAATATTGTTATTGTGATAAGTCTAGAATCAATAGTCATGTTTTCTTCACTTATTGATTTTTGTTTATGGTGTCAGAGAATAAGAGATTTGGTACGTAAAAGAATGTCCATTAGGATACATTTTAATTCTCCAACAGATCTAGTAATACAAGAACAGATGGTAAACCAAAATCTTAATTAGAAAACTGACATTATGAAAAATAATGTAGAAAATATTTGTGTTAAGTATACTTAGGAATTAAAGTGAACGTATCCTTTTAAAAATGTCATTATAAAAGAATACTGTTATTTTATAACTTCAGATTTTACATGAACTTTTGTAGATAATTAATGCTTAGAGAATCTGGGAACTAGGGAATGAGATAGGAGCAGTATTACTACAGATGGCTATTTAACAACAATATCCCCACTCATTAAAATAAATTCTACAGTAAAAATTCTGTTGTCTAAAGGTAATAAAAAATTACTCACCCTCAGTGTCATTAGGGGGCAGAATGTGAGGCATCTTTATAGATAAATATCTTACATTTTTCATTCCTGTTACTACTGGAATTATTTCACCAGTAAAGACTAATAGGAAAATAAAAGAGTGAAATTTAATTTTTTTCCTCTCTCGATATATAGAATTCTTATGAAAAGCAAATTTTTACTTTAGCCTTCTTTTCCAGATTTACCATGTTTCAAGTAGAAAAGTACATCCTGAATGTTGAGCAATATCTAAGACAGAGGGAATACATGAAAGTGAAGATCAGTTGAATGAAAGCAGACTGTACAGTCTTTGTACAAACATCATAAAAATAAATTGTATGTAAATCTTCCATGAGAAATAAGAATTGTGCTTTCATAAAATTAGGTTCCTAAATCTAGTGTCCACATCAACAGAAGTGGAAACCTCTTTGTTAAATATGTAACACTAGAAAGAACATGTTTCTCCTATCACAGTTGGATATGCAAAAAAACATACATGGAAATATAAAAAAGAATGGCTATGGGAAAAAATCAGAATTTGATAATCTGCTTTGAAGGTTCATGGCCTGAATAGAGTCATATTTTGATTGTGATAATGTTTTGATCTTCTTAAAGCATATATTGCTAATGATCAATTATAGGATAAGCAATCTACCTATCTACTCTTTCTTATCAGCACACATGTTTATAATGATTCATATGCACATGTGTGTTTGTTTATCTATGTGGATGCCAGAGAACTTCAGATCCTGAGATGATATTGGTCAGCTACTTTGAATTTTTGAAAGGCAAGATCTCAGTCTTCTTGTGCTTCTGGAGTCAATCTGTGTGATAACATGTCTGCCTTCTCATCTGTCTTTACCTTTTAGGTCTGGAATCACAAATGTGTGCCGTCATACCACAATTTATTTTGTTGTTTCTTCATATAAAATTTGAGTTCCTGTGTTTCCCAAGGCAATCACTATGAGGACTGGATTATCCTCCAATCCCCACATCTAAATTTAATTACCACCAAACATTGTGTAACATTCCTTACTTAATTATTTAGTATATACAATTCTGTCAACTAACAGGTTCTGGAATAAAACCTGTATTATAAATATTTAAAATTAATACTATGTTGTTCAAAGTCATTCAATCCTTAGGAGATGTTTCAGACATTTACTGGCTATCTTTGGTAAAGTAAATTCAAGTATCTATAACATATTTAAATGATAGACACAGTGATGCATATATCTATAATCCCAGCATGCAACTGCAGGAAGGTGGCAGGCAGTGACAAAATAGTCACTTAAACCCACTGGCCTCTCCACATGCAGCAGTCAGCCACATTAGAGATTTTCTATGAAAATACAAGTTGGAAGCTATATAAAGTCCTGAGATTGTCTTCTTAATTCCAGAAGTGCTCCAGGTAAACCATTTTTACACTCAAAAGCAAACACACTTGAAGTTAATACGTAGATACACACATCTCTTTCACACATGCAAAAATCAATGATTAAGATAATATAAAAATAATTTAAAAATGAATGATTGGCATTTGTTATTTCTGTTGAAATACTGAAATATTTCTGATTATATCAGCCTCTGCTACTATATATTTTTACCTTCCTCACAATCTTGCTAAGCCCTTAACACACTTCAAACCAATCAATAAATATATTGACCTTAAGACCTAAGTGGTTTTTTGCTTCATTCTAAAATCGTTTCAAACTTCTCATCAATTTGAGGAACTTTGGAAATTGTAGCAGATTTATTTTATAGATAAGGAAAGAAAACCCTAAACATTTCAACTGATTATTATTAAATTTAAAAAACAACTAATTGTCAGCCATGTTATATTGAAATACTTGTGTGCTTGAATGTCATGGCTTGTTAAAATAAAGGTCCTGAATGTTATGTAATATGTGTGTAGTATTCTTTGCATACGGAGAAGTGTAACATTGTGGTGAGTGGATATGTGGTTTATATTTGTGTGCGTGTGTGTGTGTTTCTCCAAAGCCATCAATTGTTTAAACTGTTCATGGGATATAACACACATATGCTTAGTAAACATTAATTAATGAGTATTTAAAAATAGCTTTATGAGGATTTACATGTGTTTGTGTATGTGTTTGTGAATGAAAATTGAATATTGGTTGTTTTAATGATGGTAAACAAGCTTAGCTTTAAGTTTGTTTTTTATGTGGTGGTAATTTCTACACAACTGTTCTAAAATCAATTTGAAAATATAAATATACTCAAATGATGTTCCTGAACATATTCATAAAAACAAAACAGGTGCACATTAATGTCTGTTAAACTACCTCTTATTTTGGAAAATTGAAATATTTTGTGTTGCAAATTTGAGCAAAGAGTAAAAATTTCAACAGAAAAATGTGATAAAATAATTTAAAGGAAGGTAAATAATGCAGTTTTGGTCTCCCATTGTGATAGCAGTTATGAACAAAACATGTATCATTAGCATATTTTCACTGACCCATTTCTTTACATATGCAATTTTTAATGTTGTGGGGCAATTATAAGGAAAATGTCATTTTGCTTCATACAATGTGAAAATCTGTATACCTGGAAATGAAACATTGTGTACTACTTATCCATTTACTGAAGTCCAATTATAGGCTTCACCTTCCATTTGTTTAAACCTCTTGCTTTTATTCTGGATCATCTGGCAATTAACTTTTGTTACATTAAAACAATAATTACAACTAAGTAGTAGTTACCTAAAATTTACAGTTTAGAAGTATGGTTAGCAGGCAATATATATATATGTATATATATATATATATATATTACATAATAGTATGTTATATATAATGTCTGTAACACATATGCCTGCACACACACATACACACACACACACACACACACACACATATATATATATATATATATATATATATATATATATATATATATATATATATATATATATATATATCACATCCATAAATGAAGGTTATTCGACTTCAATATTATATAAGTGTCCTATTTACTTTTCTATTGCCATGATGAGGCATCCTGCTCAAGGAAATTTACAGAGAGTTTACTGAAGGCTTCGCACTTCAGAGGGTGAATCCAAGACTATCATGTTGGGGGCATGG
>JADRCH010000004.1:31218137-31233429 GCA_019843965.1 Rhynchomys soricoides | reverse complement strand
AGAAGAAGAAGAAGAAGAAGAAGAAGAAGAAGAAGAAGAAGAAGAAGAAGAAGAAGAAGAAGAAGGAAGAAAATTCTAAATATTGTAGTTCTAAGTTTGGGTTTTGATGGCTCTATCCTTCTTAGCTTCCTACTGCATCACAATTGTATCTCTTTTTTTTTTTTGAAAACACTCCATGAGCATAGGTTTCTGGGGCACCTATCCATGGCTCAATCATCTCCAACATCTTGTACTCTATAGCACATCCCAAGATTCACCTTCAGAGTTTCCTACAGTAGCCTTCCATCTGCATCTACAGTAGGGATTGATCGCAGTCCTACTGTCTTCCAAGCTTCTAAAAAAATAGCCGATTAGTTTCACTTATAATGTTCAACCACTTTCCTAGATCAAAGTCTTCCAGTTCCTCCAAGAACAGCATGATCAAGGTAGTCAAAACAATAGTCCTTTCCCTGGTGCCAATTTTAATCTTAATTCACTTTTCTATTGCAAAGATAAGACACTATGACCAAGAAAACTTCTGAAAGACATAATATATTTGGAAGTTAGAGTTTAAGCATGTGAGTTCTTGAACTTCATGGTAAAGAGTATATCAGTAAGAATGCAAGTCTGGTGCTAGAGCAGTACCTGAGGTCTTACTTACATCCCTACTTGCGTGTAGGAGTCAGAGAGCTAATTGGCAATGGGATGGCCTTATAAACCTCAAAGCCCAATGACCTAATAATTTCTAGACAATTCCTCCAACTGAGTTCATAACACCAAATATACTATCTGTGGGGGCCATTCTCATTCAAAACACCACACTAAATATAGGTTATTTTGACATGTATTTACACATATACATATAAAATGTAGATTTTCATATCTAGATTAAAGACACTAAATCATAAAAATATAATAAAATTTATAATTTAAATTTAAAGTTAACTTTTACTTTTAAAAGTTAATTAGATTTCAAATGATTACATAAATTATATATGTGTATTCTTAAGGCCACTGCAATAAAATATAAAATTATAATTTTAATTCAAATATAATAAGGGAATTTTAAATATTCATGTCCCTTGTAAAATCAGAATATATTAATTTCTATATTTATGTTGGAGATAAAGAGAAAACTTGCTATATTTTTTGATTTCTTCAAATTGCAAAATATGAAAATATGAAAGTAAAATATCAATTCATTCTTACTAATCCATTCTTTCTCAACCTTTTACTATTACTAATTCCTGTTCATCACACTGTATAAAGAAAATGGAAACTGATATTATATTGAAATTGCAAACTTCATTTCACATAACAATAATCACAATAATAATAATAAATATAATCATTTAGGCCAGGTCCATTTTGTAAAGGTGCTTTATTTAACTGGCCCAACTTCTGACTACTACCATGGACAAGCACCAATCCCTGACACTGTTAATAATCCTCTTATGTTTACAGACAGGAGTCTAAATTGGCTGTCCTCTGAGATGCTCCACCCTTAGCTAATTTAAAAAGATACAGACACCCACAGCCAAACTGTTGCTTGGGGACAGTTATGGAAGGTTTGGAGAAGTATAACAGGGACTAAAAGGGATAGGAACTCCACAGGAAGACCAACAGAGTCAAATAACCTGGATCCTTAGGTCTCTCAGGTAGTAAGACACCAATGAAGTAGAATACAAGGGTTAGACCTACATCTCCCTGCACATAAGTAGTAGATATGTAGTTTGGGTAGGTTTTCTTGAAGATGCTTTCATCTTGATATGGCTCCCAAATAACTGGACTGGGAGCTATCCCAAACCTGTTGCCTATCCTTGGGATATATTCTTCTAGCTAGGCTGTCTTGTCTGGTCTCAGTTGGAGAGGATGAACCTAGCCCAACAAAGACAATGTGCCAGAGTTGGGGAGACACCTACAGGTACTCCCACACTTCACATGCTCAGAGGAAAAGGAGATAGAGGGATGGGGCAAAGACTGTGGGAAGACACTATCCAGATTGGATACAGTGAGCAAGATGTAAAATGAACAAATAAAAAATACATAAAAATAATAAAATATATTATTTACATATATACATTATTATTTACAAATAATAAAATATATTATTTACATATATAAATTATATATTTTATATTATATTATATGAAATTTACACACACACACACACATATATATATACATTTGTATATATATATGCATGTATAAGAGTAAACACAAGTCCATGATTATCTCATGGGAACCAGTTTACATCTGAAAACAATAAATAAATGATTTTTAAAGCTACAACTTATTCTACTGCACGTTATTCTTTTGTTTTCCTGAGCATTTGTTAAGTGGGAATAGATTTTGCTTCACAATTTAGGCTTTTGTGAAAAAAATTAGATTAGCAGAAGTTTATGTTTTCTAGGCAATGAGTTGGTAGAACAATTAATATCCTTAAATACTAAGTAACATGAAACAAAAAAAATTTGTATAGTGTGATGAAAAACTTGGTCCTTATAAAATACACAAGACAATTATAACAGGGATAATTTAAAATTATCTTTTGATGACTACAGATATTAGTTCTATTAATAATGGCCAGGTACATATGAATTTGTACAAAAAGTAAGTATTCCCAAATTGAAATGAGAATACAAAACATTTAAATAGTAAATAGTAAATAGTAAATAGTAAAAATGAAGAAATTTTTAGAATATCCAAATACATTGTCAACAAATATAAAAATGTTCACTATCATTATTGATAGTTAATCACCTACCTTTATGCAAGTAAGTTTACATACTTTCAGGTTAATCAATAATCATCTGGTCATTTCTGTTTTAGGAGAAGTTAGTTTACTCCCCCAAACTAACCAAACTTAAATTTAGATTGTGTCTGCTGAAACAAGATGTAGAAAAAAATATTCCATTGATTATAATCCAAAATTAGAAAATGAAAATGTTGCAAAGCTACACAGAACAATGAATCATATCTTAATCAAAACAATGTCTATTTTTAAAAGAAATATCTCTAGAAGTGAACACATGACTAGGTTTTAGAGATTTCTTAGTAAATTAGTATTTAATGACAAATGAAATAAATAAAAAGTCACAGAGGAAGTCACTGCTCTCCACATAAAGAAAAAGAACATTTAAAGAGGAACCATGAAATTAAAAGCTATATATGACACAAGTTAAATTCATAGTTACTGGCTGTTGTCTGAAAGTATAACAGCCTTTGGAAGTGCGCCTATCCTGGTAACACATCTACTGATCTACTGTGTATCCTTTTTACTTTATCTACTTAAATGTTTTGTAGATGTTTCCTAGTGTAGAGGAAACATACAGACAATGCTTTACAATATATTGATCCTTTTTGGATATTTGAATTTGTATAAATCACAAATAAATAAATATATTTTTATACAAGGTTATGGGAGAGTGAATCATACTAAACAATTCACAATTAATGTTAAGGATCATATATAATATATTTTGTCTGATCTATTATTTTTATGAACATTTCATATTTAACAAATACTAGCTGAATGAATATTACCAACTTTCACTTTTTGCCTCATTGGCATATATAATTCAATGCACAAATCTATTGACAATGTTTAGTATTTTATTTGAGAATGGATTGTGAATCTCTTTTAAAGGTCCAAGTGCTAATTTTTTCTTACACATCCATGGTGCTAAAGATTTTACAACATTTAGAAGGTCATAGTTAAATATATAAGTTCACTTGAGTGGTATCTTTGAATGCTCCATTAGCATTCTCTTTTATTCTGTCCATTTTTGGCTACCTTGAGGTAAGCAGCCATCTCTACCACTGATATGCCATGATAGTGAGACTTGATACAGGCCTAAAACTATATGCGAGATGATCATAAGCTGAAAGCTCCAAAACAATGGGCAAAGTTATTTTTCCTCCTATAAATTAATTACAAAGGCATATATGTCACAGAACTGAAAATTGGCACATATCTGTTATCTCAGACAGCGTTTCAATCTCTGGTAACCTCCTCTCCTGTAGTTTTCAGTTAATGTATTCAGTCATCTTACATTGAAGTCTCTCCTGTAGGAATCACCATGTAACTTTATGGCTTTCTTCTATATCCTATCCTTATGCCATAATTTTAAATGATTTTCTTAAATTTTACATTATTTCTGAATGCCACTTCTGAATATGCTAGTCATATAATGCAGAGACATCCTCGGTTATGCCTGGAGAAACAAACTGAGAAAGGTTGTGAAAAACGTACAGTAATTTTTGTTACAACTTTATGGATATGTCCTTTATAATTAGGTAAAATTTTTTTAAATCTATGAAAGTCAAAAACTTTACTTTTTTCATCTCAATCTTTCATTTGTGCTGTGCCTTTGTATGTGTGTTTGTATGTACATGAGCACAAGCATGCATGTATACATGTTAAAGGGGAGACCCAATCTGATGCCAGAAATCACATCCCATTCCTCTTCTTCATTGTTCATGGAGAAGAGGAACTTAGCAATATAGCTTAGTCTGTCTTCTGGGAATCCTTCTCAGGCTTTACTCAGAGGTGTACCATCATATTCACTTTGTACTTCCTGTGCTGAACTCTGGTACTCATGCTTGGACAGCAAGCACTTTGAATACTGAGCCACTTTTCCAATCTAAATGTTCTAATTCTGAGTTTGATAAATAGGAAGATAATTTTACCATAAAATTTGGAGATTTGTGTTGTAGTATCATGTGATTCTTTGTAAAAGAATTTAAAATTCTAAGCTCCTTATGTCTGTCCTTATGACTTTGTTAATTATTAGGATTATGGCAATATATTATACAAACACAAACATATATACTAATATATATTAATGTGGATTTTGAATTTTATTGCTTTCAGAGTATGTCTTTAATCTCTGCTAGTTGTCTACTTCAACTTTATTCACATTTCTGTAAATTAAACAAGTTGTAAGGTGTCACATAGTGTTTTAAGTGACTAAAACCTGAATGTACATTATTCAACTGTGTAGGAACATGGAGCAGGTGGGTTGAAAGGCTGTTGCATTGGTTAATTCTCAGCTATTAAGGACATGAGTGTTTAGTAATGAATTTGAGAGTCAGAGAGGAGACAATTTTAATGGAAGCTCGCCTCAGATTCTGAGCAATGTATGCATTAAATTATGCTTGTTATTGCCAACGGTGTTGTATCTGAAGTGGAATTTTAGCAATTTCTCAGAAGTGACAGTTAACTTATAATCTCAGCATGTTCAGCATGCTTAATGAACTCCTTGGGGAGACCAGAATATCTGTAACACAATTAACTTCCCATTCTTATTTAAATGAGGAGTTTCAGAGTCCCTGATGGAGGCCTGCTTTTTGGCTACAGTTCGCAAATGTATGCTATTAAATGACACATAGAGCCTTAAGCTGAAATTTAGACTTCACTAATTTGTGCTGTGACATGTGCAAAGAGCTTTGGAGGAAATGGGAAGCTCAGTTGTTTAAATGTAGTTGATGAAATGGGGATTATCACCTTTGGCTAAACTGTTATCATCAGCCTGATTGCTCTCCTCATTTTCTACTTTTACAGAGCAAAACTTGTCAAGTCCTTCCCTGGCAATATTTGCTTCAGTTTTATCATTTTCTCATTACATAATAGTTTATTTATCTCAGATAAAATAAGTACAATGAAATAATTTTCTTGTCCAAAGCAAATAATCATCAAAACACTGTCCAGTAAGAATGTAGGTCATAGTCTATAAAAATAATTTTCATTTAAGTATGAAAAGTTAAGGAAAACAGATAGAAGAAATGTTGAATTGAAAAATGTAACTCATGGCATAGATATCTTAGTGATAACCAATGGGTCTTTAACTGGACTTAAGACAGATTGAACATGGTTAATTATGCCTGGTACTGAAAACCTAGCCAACTACTCAAGGCTAGTGAGAGAAAAAATCTTCTAGGAAAATCTATAGCCACCAATTTACTAAACCAGCATAATCCCCATACCTCCCTAAGTATTTGGTTTTATATGCAGAGGTAAGTATAGTTGTACTCTGTCACCAAGGAAACTTCTCTTTGCAACAGATGAAGAGCATTACAGAAAACCACACGTAATCAAAACGTAGAGGTGTGGAGGCCTGTCAGTGGATACATCTACAAAACACTACAGCATCTAGGACAGAGAGTGTAAGAGCCAGAGGGTAGGGAATACTGAAAGATCATATCTCCTAGTAGTTCCAGAAGCTACACCTACAAATTCTTACCAACACGACCACCTACTTCTGAACTGAACAGGAACAATATAAATGTGAAAATGGTTGATACAGAGATGAGGAGGTGTCAGCCCTAAACAAAACATACACAGGCTACAAAGGAATGCTAAGAATAAAGTCTACCCCAGGAAAAGATACACCAATTTGTTATTCAATAGCAAAATGTCAGCCCTAAAAACATATGCAGGTATTATTACACAGACAGAGCAGCTTGTGTTTAAAAATAAACATGTATATAGATAACATAAAATTGTAGAGGAATCTTAATCCAGTAACATGACTTTTCTGACAAAGTATAACATCCAAGACTTAGATCTGTGTGATCTGGCTGGAATGCCACACAACATTAATGCTTCTGTCTGGAATCAGACACATCCTTAGCATACACCACTAATCTTGAACAATGAAGGTAAAGTTGGTTTGTAGAAGGGAGTTTGAAAGTGACATCTAATTTAAAGGCAGAGAAAGGGACCACCAGAGAAAGATTTACAGAATGAGTCAGAGAGAGAATATGTACAACTCACATGAGGCAGACAGGAAAAAGAGGCTACTTAAGATCAGTGCAAAGTGAGTCAAGAAGGGAGGAAAGTTTAATTGACTTCAGGCAACGCAGTGGAGTTCAGATCAGTTCAGTCAGTGTAGTTGGTGTAGTGCAGTTGAAGCAAGTTGACTACTTTCGTGAGTTCCATTCAGTTTGTGCAGTTTTTCAGGTCAGGTCAGCAGAGGCAGTTGAAGCCAGAAAAAAGAAGGAACCTGAAGATTAAAACAAATTTCCTGAGTTAGTTTGATGCCAAGCAGCACAATTCACTGAGAAACCAAGAGAGGCTGATTTGAATCAATCAAGTTTGGAGAGGAGTTTTTGCCAGAACAGCTGAGTTGGAACACCCAGCCAGAGTTCAGAAAGAGCAAGAAAGGGTGAGTTAAATCCCAGGTCTAGGCCTAGGGAGATAGTTATAAACACTACAGGCTCAGCCCAAGCCAGGTATTAGTAAAGCTTTGGTTTGGCTCTCTTCTCATCCCTCCATCTGAACAAATAAAAGAGACATTTACAATAAAACAAATTTAAATTTTTAAAAGGCCACCAATTTAAAAAAGCTCAGGCAGTGTAATATGGAGGGAATTGGTGAGAGGGAAGGGAAGAGAGAAATGCTGCAAATATAATCTCAGAAATAATAGAAAAAAATTAAAATAAGATATTTCCTGTTTTAAATTTCAATTCAATTTTATTATTTATTTGTCTAATTTTTAACCTATGACAAGTTAAAAAAAACCTAGAAAGTAGAGGACAACTTTAAGCAAGGAACAAAAGCAACGACTGTCTTTTAAAATATCCAGTTGTTCAGAAAATATTGCTACCAGATAACAAATAAGACCTCATGAAATTGAAGATTTTCTCCAGTAAACAGACAAGATAATGAAGAAACTGTCTATACAGAGAGAAGAAAAATAAAATAGTTCTGGCTAAGTAGCTGATAGAAATTTACTGTATTTTGTATTTTTGGTTGTCTATTTGACTGACTGTTTTTTTGCTGTTGTTATTGGTTTTTTTGTTTTGTTTTGCTTTGTTTTGGTTTTTTTAGGGGGGGGGATCTACTACAAGCTCAACACCTAGGATTTTTTGCTTAATTATTTGAAATTGGAAGGCCCCCTGGGATCCTGGCACACACCTCTACATAGGAACCAACAAAATCTAATGTGAAAGAAGGAGGATTTTGCATTTTACCTGTTAGTCCTCACTTTATTTAGTAGGTAAATACTACTAACAGGTTTGGTCCTGTTGCTAACATATTCCTTCACTGAAATTAAAACCCTATTTCTTTGGGATTCCAACATACACCGAAAGCTAGTAAATGTCAAGAAATTTTCTGTGAATCCAACAACAGGATGGGGCTATTGAGACGTCCATTTGTTTGTATGAAAAAAATATTTTGGAACTATATAGTATTTCTAAATCACTGTGAATGTTCTCAAAGTCATACAAGGCTCCCTGCAACTTGAATAATTCCTTGTCAAGGAAATATAATCTTATTTGTCAAATATAAAAATGAACTCAAAAGATGTAGTGGTTTTAAAATAAATGTAGGATGTAAAATTAGCATATAATATAACATGATGCTTTAGAAACGTGAAATATTTTTTTTATTTTAAGTCCTCAAAAGAAAAATTCTTGATTTTCTAATCATGACTGTAGTCACAAGTGGTCTACACTGATTCATAAAGGCCCCATCCTTCTCCTTCAGCTACAAAGCTGGCACACTTGTATATTTTTAAGACAAGCATAGCCCTTGACATCACCATCTCCCTCCAGATAGTTTCACACAGGTCTTGAACTACTTTGACATTTAAAGGATAGATCAGATGTAAACTGGTTCTTCACTTTTGTAGCAGCCCAGTGTAGTCCATCAACTTCCTTCTAAGAAGGTAAAACATGAGAATCCACACTTAATCTAAACTTAACAGAGCATCATTTCAGATTAAAACTGTTTTCTTTACTTGGGTGGCCTGATGAAAGGATCAAATATGTTTTTGCATAATCAGAGTTTTTCAACAATAGGAAATGTATACACAGATCAGATGTGTTTACCAGGAAGGTGGCTGACAGTTCATTCTGCAATTTTCTGTGATGATCAGCTGAGCCCAGGCATCCTCACATTAGAAAAACCTAAGGAAAATTGGTCTGAAGTTTTATTTTATTGTTGAGTCTTTTTGAGGTTTTGGTATCAGTGTAACTGATAGAATGCCTCATAGAATGAATTAAGTAGTTTTCCTTCTGCTTGTATTTTGTGGAATAGTTTGAAGAGTACTAGTATTAGGTTTTCTTTGAAGATCTGATAGAATTCTGAACTAAACCCATCTGGTCCTGGGATTATTTTGGTGGGGAGACTTTTAATGACTGCTTCTATTTTTTTAGGTGTTATGAGACTGTTTAGAGGATTTATCTGATCCTGACTTAACTTTGGTATTTGGTATCTGTCTAGAAAATTGTCCATTTCATCCAGAATTTTGAATTTTGTTGCGTATTGTCTTTTGTAGTAGGATCTGAAGATTTTTGAATTTCCTCAGATTCTGTTGTTATATCTCCCTTTACATTTCTGATTTTGTTAATTTGGATACTGTCTCTGTGCCCTCTGGTTAGTCTGGCTAAGAGTTTGTCTATCTTGTTGATTTTCTCAAAGAACCAGCTCCTGGTTTTGTTGCTTCTTTGTATAGTTCTTTTAGTTTCTACTTGGTTGATTTCAGCCCTGAGTTTGATTATTTCTTGCCTTCTACTCCTCTTGGGAGTATTAGCTTCTTTTTGTCCTTAAGCTTTCAGGTGTGCTGTTAAGCTGCTAGTGTATGCTCTCTCCAGTTTCTTTTTGGAGGCACTCAGAGTTATGAATTTTCCTCTTAACCCTGCTTTCATTGTGTTCCATAAATTTGGGTATGATGTACTTTCATTTTCATTAAAGTCTAGGAAGTCTTTAATTTCTTTATTCCTTCCTTTACCAAGTTATTGAGTAGAGCTTTGTTCAGCTTCCATGTGTATGTAGGCTTTCTGTTATTTTTGTTGCCATTAAAGACTAGCCTTAATCCATTGTGATCTGATAGGAGGAATGGGATTATTTCAATCTTCTTATATTTGTTGAGATTTGTTTTGTGACCAATTATATGCTCAATTTTGGAGAAGGTATCATGAGGTGCTGAGAAGAAGGTATATGTTCATAGCAGCGATGTTTATAATAGCCAGAAGCTGAAAACAATCCAGATGTCCCTTAACAGAGGAATGGATACAGAAAACGTGGTACATTTACACAATGGGATACTACTCAGGTATTAAAAAAAATGACTTCATCAAATTCGCAGGCAGATGGATGGAACTTGAAAATATCAAGTTACCTGAGTGAGGTAACTCAGTCACAAAAGAACAAACAAGGTATGTACTCACTGATAAGTGGATATTAGCCCAAAAGTTCGGAAAACCCATGATTCAATTCACAGCAACTATTGGACTGAGCGTGGGGTCCCAGATGGAGGAGTTAGAGAAGGGACTGAAGGAACTGAAGGAGTTTGCAGCCCCATGGATAGGGATCAACAGTGTCAACTGGTCAGGCGCCTCAGGTGCTCCCAGATACTGGACCACCAACAAAAGAATGCATATGGAGGGGCCCATGGTGCCCGCCACATATGTGGCTAAGGAGCGCCTTGTTGCCCATCAGTTGGAGTAGAGGCCCTTGGACCTGAGAACATTAGATACCCCAGTATAGGGCAATGCCAGGAAGGGAAGAAGGGAGTCAGTGGGTAGATGGGGCAATACCCACATAGAGGCAGGGAGAGGGGGGAGGGGATAGGAGGCTCCCAAATGGGAGACCTGGAAAGGGGAAAACATTTGAAACATAAATAAAATATTAAATAAATTTTTTTAAAGACAGAAAGAAAAAAGCAAAACCTAACCTGGTCTACTCTTGGTCTGATTCTTTCACTACATTCAAGCATAATTTTTATTTTAATTGGTTTCTCATTAATTTATCGTTTTGCTATTGGCACCTTATCTAGTAAAACTCATGCATTATATTCCACTTTTGCTGTTTTTAATGAAAGAGTCTAAAGACTTCAGTCATCCTGAATGACAGATCAGTCAGGATGATTCCATCAGGAAGGAATCTGCTTCTAAAGCCCTTTGTATCTTTCTCTAAGTTATCAACATTTTAAAATTTCTATCACTTTCCAATCCCTTAAAGGGTCATCCAACCAAGGGTACTTTGTATTTAAAAATGAGGTGAGAGGTTCGATGACTCAGCAGTTAAGAGTATTGAGTCTTTTTTGCTAAGAAGACATGTTTGATTTCCTGTATCCACATGTTGATTTATGACTGACCCATCCATTTCTACAGTTCCACCAGTCATGCATGTGTTACACAGACAAACATGACAGCACAACACTCATGCAATTAAAATGAGCTGAATAAAATTAACTTTCTAATAATGTAAGCTAATAGAGTGGCTGCAGAAAAATGCATTAAATAAATTTTGTTTACTGTTTTATTTCTTCCTTTTTGCCTTCTTTTCTTTATTGCATTTTCTTTAAAAAATATTGCTTATTTTATTTATTTACATTTCAAATGTTATCCCCAGGCCAGGTTTCCCTTTCATAAACACCCTATCCTACCCATTACCCTTGCTTCTCTCACCAACCCACCCACTCCTGCCTCATTGCCCTAGAATTTCCTTGCACTGGGGAATCTATCCAGCCTTCACAGAAACCAGGTACTCTCCTCTCACTGATGCCAGATAAGGGCATCTTCTGCTATATGTACAGCTGGAACCATGGTCCTTCCATGTGTACTCTTTGGTTGGTAGTTTAGTCAGTGGGAGCTCTGGGGGGTCTGGTTGGTTGATATTGTTGTTCTTTCTATGGGGTTGCAAACCCCTTCAGCTCTTTCAGTTCTTCCCCTAACTCCTCCATTGGGTTCCCTGTGCTTAGTTCGATGGTTGGCTGCAGGCATCCACATCTATGTTGATCAGGCTCTAGCAAAGCCTCTCAGGAGACAGCTATGTCAGGCTCCTGTCAAAAAGCACTTATTGGCATTGTCACAAACACTACAGTGTCCCCTTAATCATTAGTGAGGCTAAAAATCCCTTCTGTTTTATTCTCTATTTGACCAGATAATTTTGCAAGAATGAAAAGATATCAGATAACTTTAAATCTGGAGGTTTATTACAGTACAGACAGGATTGTATTTGAGTTCTTTTGAGTTGACTATTGGACAAACAACTCTGTATACCTTTCTACTCTACAGGAGAAGGATAAAAGACTATGGGGAAGAAGATATCCAAACTGAACCTATCCTTAAGACACTTATCTCCTCTGAAAGCTAAGAACAGAACACAAGACTAACAGAAATAAATCCACATGTATTTTCTGTATTTAACAAAGACTTACTATGAAGCAGCAGTTGCTAACAAGGGAAAAACTTTAACCAAAAGTAAAAAATGGTTTAAGAACCTGAGTTTTCAAGATGCAAGAGAAAGGGAAGGAAGAAAAGAAAACCTAATAATCTAACATTTAACAGATAATTAAAAAAACCAAATCATTACTTATTTAATAGTTGATAACTATTACTTTTTAAAAATGATAAATATATGCCTATACTTATGAAATGAGATTTTTCTTCTTCTGTATTAGTTGTATTATATAAAAACTATAGAAAAATTGAGGGATGAAAGAAGACTGAGGTGGGGATATAATTGAATTAAATACACCTGTGATAACTAATAAAGATCTTGAATTCCTGTATGTTGTATTATGCTTTTTAATATCCTTGAAATTTTTAGTAATAAACATTTAAAACAAAGTCTTGGTAAAAGGTTGAAATCTTGCAATAATTATCAGGATTATACAGCCATGTTTAAAAATAGAATAACTATAGAGATAATTCAAATACATTCTTGTATAACTTTTAAAACCCTATTGGCTTTTTTATGAACATATTCGGAGATGTATTATCATAATCATTCAAGGACATAACATAATATTTATGAATTTATTAATAAGCTAGCCTCCTCATTGTACTCAGAAGACTAAGGTAAGCTTAAATAAGTTGTAGATCCTTTTAAAACTATTCATGTGAGGCCATAATTGCATGCTGCAAAAGTTTTATTTAACAGGTCAAATATCTCACTCTTGTTAAAAATAAGAGAGAAAACAGCTAAGTATTAAATACAGACTGTAGAGCAGCTGCAAATACATCTGATTTATCTCAAAGCATTAATATTTTATTAACACTGTAAAAAACAAATATTTTAATAAATATAAGATGTTATAACAAATATAAAAACATAATTAAATATACCCAGGCTTAAAATTATCTAATTTGAAATAAATGTTGTATTTGTTGATTTTATCAATCTCATAAATGCGTATTATAAACTTGTTCAATGTTAAAAATTCACTATATCTTCTTTAAACTTCTATATTTTATATATTCCACAAAATGTTCAACAGGTCTAAAACTAAAGCTGTTCAATAATGATACAGTTGACATGGCTAATCTCGTGCTAATCTTGTAACAGAACATTTGAATTTACTTCATTATTTATCTGTTTTATACAAAAATCTCTTAGGGAATATCATTTTTATTTTTTACACACTTTGAAATCCTGTTCTTAAATCTTAACACCTCCTCAGTGGAAGATTATTTTAAGTATCATTTAAAGTTATTAGACTTCTCTGCTGACTATATAGAAATGTATTTCATGCCACTAGGATAGCTGAAAAATAGATAAAATTCCTTTCATGTTAAGAAACAGAAATAATTCTTATATTCAGCAAGATTAGTTTTGATCAGTATACATTTTCCTTATAATTTTATATACCATTTCACAAAATGCATAAATGTACCTAAATCTAATTACTCAAGAGGGAACAAATATTGTACATATATTTTAAAAATATTTCAGTACAATTTACCACAATATAAAATGATTTGGGACATATTCCTCATAATCATTTTGTTGAATGTATTTTAATTTATATTTTTTCACAAGATGAATACAGGACTTCATGTAAGAAAATCCTGAAGACATATCCAAAAGATATTGGAATGTTTAAAAATAGTTGTGATGGTGTATTAGTTTTCCAAGACTGTTTTCATAAAGAACTAGAGACAAGGCTGCTTTAACAACAGACTTCATCCAACAATTCTGGGAGATTAAATATCTAAGAAAAAAATTTTGGAACAAAGTACTGTTCCCCTATGTCCTGCCTTCTTGGCTTCTTTTTTTTTTTTTTTTTTCTTTTTTATTTTTATGGCATACTTTCTTTATTTTCATTTCAAATGTTTTCCACTTTCCCCATCCCCTCCCCTGAAACTCCCTATCCTGTCCCTCATCCTCCTGCTTCTATGAAGGTGTTCACCTACCTACACACTCCCACCTTCCTGCCCTGATATTCCCTTACACTGGGGCATCTATGGATTCTTCACAGGACCAAAGGCCTCTCCTCACATTGATGCCCAGAAGGCCATCCTCTGCTACATGTGTGGCTGGAGCCATGGGTCCCACCATATGTACTGCTTGGTTGGTGGCTTAGTCCCTGGGAGCTCTTGGGGATCTGGTTGGTTGATATTGTTGTTCCTATGGTATTGCAAACCCATTCAGCTCTTCAGTCCTTTCTCTATCTCCTCCATTGCCAGCCTTGCTCTCAGTCCAGTGGTTGGCTGTGAGCATCTGCCTCTGTATTTGTAAGAATCTAGCAGAGACTCTCAAGAGACAGAAATATAAGGCTACTGTCAGCATGTACTTCTTGGCATCCACAAAAGTGTCTGAGTTTGGTGACTGTATATAGGATGGATCCCCAGTTGGGTCAGTCTCTGGATGGACTTTCCTTCAATCTCTGCTCTACACTTTGTCTCCATATTTGCTGCCATGGTTATTTTGTTCCACTTTCTAAGAAGAACCGAAGCATCCACACTTTGGTCTTCCATCTTCTTGAGCTTCATGTGGTCTATGGATTGAATCTTGGCTATTCGGAGCTTTTGGGCTAATATCCACTTATCAGTGACTATATACTATATGTAAAAGCTCAGGTGATGGCAGATGCTAGCGAGGATGTAGAGAAAGAGGAACACTCCTCCATTGTTGGTAGGAATGCAAGCTGGTAAAACCGCTCTGGAAATCAGTCTGGCAGCTCCTCAGAAAACTGGACATAGTATTACCTGAGGACCCAGCTATATCACTCCTAGGCATATACCCAAAAGATGCTCCAACGTATAAAAAGGATACATGCTCCACTATGTTCATAGCAGCCTTATTATTTATAATTGCCAGAAGCTAGAACAACCCAGATGTCTTCAACAAAGGAATGGATACAGAAAATATGGTACATTTACACAATGGAGTACTATTCAGCTATTAAAAATGATGAATTCATGAAATTCTTAGGCAAATGGATGGAACTAGAAAATACCTTCCTGAGTGAGATAATCCAATCACAAAAGAACACATGATTTTTGATTTTTTTATAATAGTTGTTTTTGTCATAATGTCTCCTTACAGCAATAGAACAACACACACAAACACACA